>BPLR01018740.1:0-45427 GCA_021605095.1 Caerostris extrusa
CCATGTGTTTAAAAATAAACTGTGTATATACCTATTCATTTTCTTTTCAAAGAACAAAAGCATAGATTGTTTTACAAAAAATAAAAGTTATTTAAAAGCATACTTCCTCTTTTGCATTTTCGCCGAATTTTGAAAAACTTTCCATAGATTTATTAATTTAATTAAATTAATTTTGTACCTTACTGAAATTAATCATCTTTAATTCAATGAAAACAGCGAAAGTTCAGGAAACCTTAGCAGAGCTTCTAAAATAATGGTTATTTCTAATTTTGAATGATTCATATGGTTTTTTCCTCCGTCAGCAAAAGAAGAAGCCCTGCGACGAAGGTAATGGGAAGCCAGACAATTTAAGGAGGGTAAAAGGAAAAACGCTGAAAAATGGGAAAAATTACTAACAAAAACGTTATGGAGGAATTATTAGTCATGAAAATAAAGTCTTACACAAAAAACTTAATTGAATAATATAATAAGAAAAAAATGCATACTATAATATCCCTACGTTATATCGCATGCTTTTAACCAACATTAAAATCTAGATATCGCATTAAAATTTAGTAAGTTATTATAATAATAACGTCAAATATAATATACCAAACAAATACACAAAATTTACATCTGTATCTAAAAATTAAAAAATATATTTAATATTATCTAGTTTCCAGACAAAATCAATAAATTCACTGCTACTGTATGTTCCAATAATTTGAAAATACCAATTAAATCAAGAAATAAAAAGACTTATGGTAACAGAAATAACTATAAAAAAAATAACAATGCTCAAAAACAATTCCAGAACCAATTATTTGAACATATATGAAAATTAGAAATTCTGTACATTTCCTAATTTTGCTAATGAAGCAACAAATATAAAATCAATATAATAGTGTTACACTCAAAATTTTTAATAGTTGTGCTGTTGTGTCATCCCTCAGTATCCTGCAGCTCGAGACTGACATCCAACGTGTAATCTACGCAGGGGGCAGCAGCTTCTGTTGGAGATGGAGCAACTGTAAGGTAGAAGACTTGACTTGGCCCCGTGTTGCTGAAGAAGAAGGAGAAGCCAGTGCCTCCCAGGAGGAGACTTTCGAGGACAACACCTCCGTATTTTGCGTAGCGTATGGAAGAAAACACATGAAAACCAGCCAGGTAGTCCGAGGCAAGATGCTGAACATCACAAACGCCATCCAGTCTCGTCGTTTTTAAAACAAGTGTCTACAACAAAGCTTCTAGCGGACTGAACCTCAGCTCTAATGCTCACCAGCCGCATACGTTACGGACTGATCCACGAGTCGGGATTTTTAATATTTGAATTCAAAAAGGATAACTAGATTATAGTAGAACAGCTTATTTTAGAAACAATTCAACCTATCATTATTTTAAGAATTTTATTATTCAAATAATATTTTAAAAATGCCTAGAAATTAATTTTTATTAATTTATCTTAAAATTGAAAATTTTAAATCTTGAATCGAATGTGTAGTTTAAAATTTTTAATTTTTTTTGTTTTTTATTATTGTTCGCGCCTGTGTGCGCAGAACCCTAGTGATGTTAGTGTCGTGCCTGATCGTCAAGAATGAAAGTGTATGGCTGCGACTGGTTATGGCTGTTAAGTGAAATAAATGAGTTTATTTAATTTACAATGAGTGTGATTATTGTGCCAGTGTGAGTACAGTCCACTGTGTGCTATAGTGTGAGAACAATTATTTAAGATGTATATTTCCTGCAATTACGAATTTATGTTCAATAAATAAATACAAAATACTGAAGACTCAATTCATCTCAAACTAAGCATATCATTTTTTAAAAAAGAGGATATTAAAAATATTTTATTTTTGGCTACACTTTAAACATGAAAAGCCACAAGCAAAAAAGCAAATGGACACATTTTGTTCAGAAACTTCATGGTACTAAGGAAAAAAAAAAAAGATTTTGCAAATAAAAACTTCCCATAAATGTATTTCTTAAATTATAATTTAACCGTATTTGTTACATAAACCCTCACACAGAAGCAAACACACAGGATGTAATTCAAAGGAAGTGCATTTTAATACAAGATTACTATAAATCTAATCATAAACAAGATAAATTTTATTTACCACAATAACACAACTGTAGAGATGAAATAAAAGCAATAACAATGGCCTTTTCATCCGCAAATTTAAAAAGCCGCCGAATGAGCCCAAACAATTTTCATAAATATTCCAGAAACAAAAGTGAAAGAACGTATAAAACGCTGTTGTTGTTCGGTGCTAACTTTTAAAGGAACTGCATTCTGATAATGAATATAATTTATGGACCCAGCATAATATCCAATTATCTAAATGAACTTAACTTCCTAAAACGAATAATTGTTTTGTAATTCTGCTTTGTTTATTTTAAAGACGGAAAAGAATTTGCACACTGTTTAGCATTCTTTTGAAGTCTGTTTAGGATGTCGCGAATATGAAAACAAATATTGATGTTTAAAAAAAAAAGGTCTCAAATGTATGAACATGACAATTTTTATACACGGATATTTATTGGTTTATTCCAATTTAATAATATAAAAATTTATTTAAAATTTTTAATCAAATTATATCCGACGGTAAGCAACATCTCGGTCTATACTAAACCTATCATGGCTTTAACAAGAGGGCCACTTTCAGATTCATGGGAAAAATTTAAATTTTTATTTACAAGATATACAACATATTTTATTTACACACACACACACACACATATAATACAGAACTGTGGATAATTACAGTATTTAAAAAGAAATGAGGTAAGAGATTTCAGTGTTCTCGAGTCTACGAATCTAATGCATCTGGTCTATGGCAGATTATACTGAATATTGCATGATTGCAGACTGTGTGGTACATGAAACCACAGGGGCTTACTTTGTAAGCAGGAGGAGCTAAGGCTCATTCAATCACTTCAGAGAAAAAGACAACATTTCTTGTCGACTCGTCGCAGAACTCTTCGTCCTTCTCCCAAAACCTCCCTTTAAGAAAATCCGTCAAAATGGAAGGTCAGCTTTCCTCATTTCTCATTGGAGTCGACACTTCCTCAGCCCGTGGTCTATCACCAATCTCGATGCAACAACTCATGGCGTAGTCCATATCCCATCTATAATTGTTTCGATCTATGAATTCGGCCTAATCATTATTTTACAAATGCACTTTTAAAAAAATTGAATCAGTGAGCCAAGGTATTTAAAATTGCCAATTTAGTGGTCCGAAAGGTCAATAAGGTTGATGACCGCCGCTATAAAATCTATATTTTAATATGTGAATATAATAAACCATTTTTGAAAAATAATCAGAAGAATTAAAAATTGTAAGAAATTTTGTGTAGTAATTACAACATTGTAAAAGGAAAAAAATAAATAGCATTAGTAACAAAATGTTATCCATTTAACGAGAAAATAAAAAAAATATTAAATGGGCGAAGTTTTCCAAATATTTTTGTATCACCTCAGGTAAGGTCACGACCAGAACTTAAAGAGCCATTGTGTATGAGAGCTATGACTATTCTTCAACAAAGGATTTCAATAGCTACCCTTATTGAACGACATCCGTCAGACAATTCAGGTTCGAAATTCGCCTGATACCTTTCTTCAGAACGAGCCATCTCATTCTTTACACGCCAGGCAGTTATGATAGCAATCAACCAGGAAAACAGAAGGGACAGGGAGATCCCTTCCCCCGTCGAATCAATACCGACCCAGGAAGAAAGCTGGCCATTTCACAGAAGAAGAAAAAAAAAAAAAAAAAAAAAAAAAAGGAAAAATGCATGTTTGCACGTGAAAGGGCAGGATGATATCAGCATATTTCCCATTTTTTCTGGTAGAGTGGGAGTAGTATTCCTTGCACAACTTCATTTCTGCAGAGGGATGGGAGGGTGGACCTGTTATCCGCAATTAAGTGATATCAAGAATGGGAAGAACAAAGAACTCTGAAGCAGGGGGATGGAGGAGAAGGTTCTCGGGGAGTATAATATTGTATTTGGAGGCATATTGAATAAGGGAAGTCTTTTACCCTTCAGTGCTCCCTTTTAAGGATATGTTTGGAAGCTTTTATCTGTTCCCTCATGGTGATTTCCCTTCGGTTAATAATGTGTTTTAGTGGCTGGCAAAGGTTTTTTGATGATCGATGTTAATATATATACTGGAGGGAAACGATGTGCATGTCAGAAGAAATGAGAAGTTGAAAAAAAGAAATTTTAAAAAGTGAGCATTGGGGTTCTGTAATAGTGTAGGTAGAATTGAATTCAACTGTAATTTTCTTAATTTAAAACTTTTTAAAATTTAAAATTTAACTTTTTTTAACAATTTTATAGATTTGTTGACATAAATTTTTTTCAATTAAGTTTTTAATATAAAGTGATATTCCCAACAAAAAAGTAAATTTATACGTTCTAAAAATGTAAAAATTTATAAGTTTACAAATTAAGCGTGTTTATAAATATGATTTTACATTTTCAAAATGATATTGTATGTTTTGAGTTTTCATACTGTTAATAACAATATCAATAAATTGTGTGTCATGCATCCACCTCTACTTCAAATACTATGGGCTGTCATTATAATGAATGTAATGTACGTATACCATTATGGTGCTTTTAATCTAAAGCCGACAATCGTAATTATGCGCCAAACCTGTTTATTCCTCAAACAGTGATGTTCCATATAAGTTTTAGATTACTATGCTTATTTTTTTAATTATATTTTGTGCTACTATTTATGCTTGGCGGAAGGAAGCATTACGTTAATCGAAAAGTACCAAAAAATAATAATGATTGATAAGTAGGATGCAGAATTCGAAGAAAAAGTGTTTATCTAATCATCATTAACCTTCTAATTAGGCATTGGTGTTGTAATAAAATTACGTTTCTCCTTAATTAAAAATTTTTTTTATTTATATATATATATAAAAGCTCCGAGGAATAAATGTGCATAATGTTATGCTAATATTGCCACCGTTCGTAGATGTAATTGCACTATAAGGTTGAATAACAATGAATCATCAGTACAATTAATTATGTCTAATACATATCAACATCTAGATCTTTTAAAATTTTCAAGCTGTATAAAAAATCTCAAATTCACAAAAAATTATGCATACTTTAAAATAAAACCCTTATTTTCAAATTAATAATACCGCTTATTTTCAAATTATGATACTTCGATAATTAAAATAAGGAGTAATTTTAATTTGAAAAATAAAGAGTACAAATTTTACGCCAACTTGGGTTCAAAAGTAAAAGATCTTGCATTTCTGAATAATTTCATAAGATTTAGAAATCACGAGAAGGTTTTTCTATTTATAGAATGAATTAAAGATCTAACAAAAAAATCTCAAAACTTCTACCTCAATAATAAATTTTCAGCACACACAGAATTGAGTGGATATGTTCAATATCTATATACACTAATCTATCAAAACATTAAAACCAACAGTACATTAGGCAGATGAAGTGGTCTGCAAGACCAACCAAATGGAAAGATCGGTCTTGAAGTGATAGATAAGATGCCAAACTATGTACCATGAACTACGTCTGCACCATGCCAAACTACTATGTAGTTGCCAAACTGAAAATATCGAAATTTATTAGACCTAAAGAATAGACCATGATAATGACAAAAAAGAATAGACCACCCTGGGTAAAGTGCATTTCTTAGCTTTACAAGTCTTCAAAGACGTTTACGGTACAAAACAGTTGACACACATCAAAAGTTGTTGTTAACATTTGAAGCATCCAACCAAAAAGCAAGACTTTGACAGGCCTAGGGCCATTGACGACAGAGATGATCGAGTGGATAGAAACGCTATAGTGGCTGTCATAATACATTGACATTGAATTTAATAGCGGGGATGGAATGGATGTACTGTAACACACAGTTCATTTTATATCGCTGTCTGCAAGATTCTGGAGCCAAAGACCTATTTGTGTACTTACTAATTGTGGACATGAATGGCCGAGTGTCTAGCGCTCTGGCGCTCGGATTCGGGTTCGAGTCCCGGCGGTACCATGAATATCTGTAGTGGTTCGGAATCCACTTTTAAGCCGTAGGTCCCGTTCTCCTATGACTGTAAGAGCGTCACAGAGCCAAGTCAGACTTCTACCTACAGATGCTCCATCACAATAGAAGCTGCCCTTTCCCTCCATCCATGAGTATATTACTCATGGGATGCGCGTCCCGCAATGCAGGACACTGCAGGATTAGTCAGAACAGTACTAATTGTAATAAACGCAATGTTAGAGCCACGCTGAAATAAAAATTATGAGGATCAGCATCACAAATTTAAAGGAACAACTCCCATCAATGCCAATAAAGGCCCTTTAGATCCAAAAGGAGAGAGCCTATGCTTTTAGACAGGAGGTTTTAATTTTTGGATTGATCGGTAATATATTACTACTAGTTTATAAATAGTAATTTGTACTTCGCATAAAATGAGCTTTTTTTAATATCAGTTTTAGTTTTCATAAGAAATATTTTTTTAAATTAGAGCTACTTGGCTATAACAAAAAATGAAATTCAAAAATGTTCATGAAAAAGCATTGTATATGAAACAACTTTACAATGAAGATTTTAATTTCTTTAATACTAATAAAAAATATCTATTACTAGATATTCTTATTCAGCAATTACATTTTTTTTCCTATTTCAGCATATTTTTATGTTCATTTCATAGTCACCTCACGTTTCAAGAAATTAATTACACTAAAAGCTACAATAAATCCAAAACTTCATTAATAATATAAAAAAAACTATAGAAATTCAAAAGAAATTTTGTAAATTAAATTCAACAGCAAATAATAGCACTAATAAAAAAATTATGCATTTTGCACCTAGCAAGATATTATTAGAGTTAATTAGTCATAAAAGCAAATTTTTTTTTTTCTCATATATAAATATTCTTAAAGATTCTTTCGTTTTTCAATGTTAAATGTTCGTTAAATATTCTGAAAGAAAAAAAAACTAAAAACAAAAAGAGTAGAATAAAAGTTCCATAAAATTTATGTGAGTAAAAAATGATGCATATCACAGGTGGCGATTACATATTCTAACTCGAGAATCTTAATTATATCGCATTTTACATTTTTAAAGTTAAAGAGGGGAAAAAAAATATTCTGGCGGATCATTTGAAAGAAAAATAGCATTATTCACTTTAACTAATTCACGCTCCAGTGATTTTTTAAAAAAGAACACAGAAATCAATACTCCACACACACATGCACACTGTTGACTTAAAATATTTTCCCATGGAAAAGTTTTTACTTTCTTTATGCTTCATTTGTCAAACTTTTTTTCGGCAAATATTGAAACTGATTTTCACTGGCTCCTTTCTTTGCTACTGAATTTAAAAATGGAAAACTCAAATTCGATGGTTTTGAAAGAAAGAAAAGAAATTCATTTTCATGTTTTAGAATAGCAAGTGCAACACATGCTAGAAACCAAGCGAAAGTTTTAGAATAAAAATATATTCGATCGACTAAAAGTAATTAAATTAATAAAATGTTAAGTAAATAAAAATAAAAAGGAAAAGACAGTTGAAATATTTTTTTCATTGTTCATTTCCATTTTAAATGAGTGGTGAATGTGTTTTCAAAGTAACTCATTGTAAACGTTTCTGTAGTTAATGTGTGATAAAATTTAAATAATTGCTGCTTAAATATAAAAAAAGTTTTGGGAACAGTCAATTGTTCTACAGAGTTATAATTTTTTTATTTATGAATTATGTGTGAAATGATGTTTTGATATGAGAACCGTAACATTCATAAAAAATGCGTAGGAAAAAAAGCCAAGAGTATAAATTATTTTATAAATTAAATTAATCTTCCACTGTAAATTAAATAAATATAAATTTCTACAAGTAGAAGTTTATATTTATTTAATTTTTATTTGTTAAATAAATTTTACACATTCATATTTATTTAATTTTTTTATTTAGTAAATAAATTTCACAAATTCATATTTATTTAATTTTTAATTTATTAATTACATTTTAGAAATTCTTATTTATTTAAATTTTAATTTATTAAATAAATTTTATAAATTCATATTTATTAAATTTTTATATTCATTTAATTTTTAATTTATTTAGACGATTGATTTATACAAACGATTTTCCAGTGCCAAGTCACGTGACTTTTTTATTTCATTTTGAATTGCCGGGATTTAGATTATTTTATTGTTTCAATTTTCCTCAAAATATTATTTACAGACCCGTTACGTTTATCAAAATTAATTTAATGAACACTTAAAACTACATGTTCAAATTGTGTTGATGGAATAAATGCTAGAATCTGTTCATACATGATAATTGAAATTCGTAAATGACTTCACTGTTTTTTATATTTTAATTATGTTGCTAAATTTAAAAAAATTAAATTATCTGCTTATTTTTAATTAGTAATTATTAGTTTAAATGTAAGCTAATAAATAAGCTTATTGTTAGCAAATCAAAGTAATAAATATTGCTAGAATTATTTAATTTTAAATCATTTAACAATAATAGCTTTATAACATAAGAACTTAAACTGAAAACTTTATAAAGTAAAAGTACAAATGATATTATTTCACATTTTATGAACGGTTTTCAAATGGCTTTAATTAAATCTCGTGAACATTTTTATGCTGTCACAATTAGATAATTTTTCAATTATTTTCTTTTCTTTTTTTTTTTTTACTATCCAGAACATTCTTTTTTTTCACACAAATTTTGCGTTTGATTTTTCAAGAATGAAACGCAAGTAGCCGCAGTTATAGAAGAATCAGAAATTCTTTTAAAAGTATTTAGATTTTACTCTATTTATATTATAAAAAATAATTTTTACTAATGTTTTTTTTTCATATTTTATTCTATTTGCAAATTTTTTTCATAGCTTAATTTTCTAAAATTTTTAATTTATGTATTTTGTGTCTGTTTTTTTTTTTTTTTAATTTAGTAATTTTTAAAATGTCACACATTTTTATCTTTAATTTAGTAACATTTTCTTTTAATTCCAAAGCTTTTAAGCATTTTAGAATTTACTTTTGTATAAATTATACAATTTTAACATTATTTAAATCATTTAATTATTGTTGTTGTTAGCCACCAAGATGAATAATTTTAAAACATTGTTAATAAAGAAAATAAATACCTAAATAAATAAATATAATATAGAAAATAAATAAAATGAATATAAATAATTAATATAATAAAATAATAAGCATTGTTATAAAATAAATAAAATTATTAAACTATTTATAATGTACTAATTTTAAATAAAAATTGTTTAAAAAATTATTAAATTATAACTAGTTTAATAATTTTTTAAACATTAATAATTTATTTAACAGACTATTTATAGTTTAATAATTTTTAAATAAATTTTTGTAAACCGTAGTTCCACACACACAACCATGTTTCCTCCTACGCACTGCAAGAGCGCCCCTTGCGGTGTATAGAAGAAATTGTCAGTTCGCACCGAGACTCTCCACAGAGGATGTACGGCGCAACTGGTGCTAAATTACAATAATCTCGAGAGCTAGAAGTGGAATCCTTCGACAAATTTATAATTAGATGTTTTAAATGAGTTATATGTTGTGTATTAGTTGTGGTGTTGATTTGTTGTTGTTGTTGTTTGCTGTGAAAATAAAGTTGTTCTTAAACATGTGTTCTTCAACCCGACGACACCCAGATCCAGCTGCACAAACAAACCGACATCCACTACAGTATTGTTTAAAAATTATTAAATTAGGAATTAAAAATTATAAACTTAAAAGTTTAATAATTTTTAAACACTGTTAAATAAATAAAATAAAATAATATTAATAAGCAATGTTAAAAAATGAAATAAACATTGTTAAAAAAGATAATAAAATTTATATTACTGAAACAAAAAAGAATTAATACGGAGTAATTAAAAATTAATTAACGAACAAGAAATTATCCATATCAGCTATTCACACGATAGTCGAAAAGTCCACTAAAATTTAACAAAGCTATGAATTAACTGAGTAGTACAAAGAGATCCAGATTGCCAAGAATCGATCCAAGTACTCTTCTTAGCAGAAGGGGATCAGTCCATGAAGCATGCTTGAAAACTTTCCGCCCGACGGCACAGGGCTTTCGCTTTCTGGCTGACGGAAATTCTTCCAGGAAGATTCTTCCACCAAACCTTCCAGCCGGAGACGCCATCCCCGTTGCTAGAAAATCTCGAAATTCGAACAGTTTCCGAGTGTGCGAGGTGCTTCTCCATCCCCTGGGAATTGAGGATATCCCGTTGGGAATTAAAGGGAGGATTCGCTTATGGGCGGATTAATTGTATGTGGAATAAATGATGACAGATGAATGCAAGGTAGAATTTTGTGCGCTCAGATCTCCCATAATGTGAATGTTTAAAAAGTTTTATGATAAAAATTTCTGGCTTGGTGAATAGAGGTTTGGGATTCCGAACTGAAAGTGTGCCCCTTACCTAAGCCATGAATGGGCACATTTATTCCTAGGTCTTAAAAGCAGTATTTCAATTGGGTTTAAATAGGCAGATATTATATGAATCTCTTAAGAAGACAAAGTGGCAAGTCCATTTGCTGATTTTGTGTATTTTAGTGGAATAACTAATATTCCTTTTAGTTTTTAAATTGATTTACTCATTGCTTCTTTTCAATTCCTTCTATTAGTTCACACTCTCCCTGTATATATCTTGTTCAAATTTTCAGTCGTTTATAAAACACTTCTTATTCATCCACTCAAGTTCAAATACATTTTTTTCGAACTTGTAGTGGATGACACTGGATGTTAATACAGATTTTTCAAATATTAATTCAGTAATTAAATTTAATTAATTTCAGTTTTTTTTAGACTTAAGTTGCATATATCTACCGACAGATGGCGGCAAATAAATTTAAAAAAGGAATGAAAATTATTTGTAAAGGACTTTATGCAATAGAGTGCAAAAGTAGGAATTGACTTCAAATTTTTTTTTATATTACTTGTTTTCTAGGTTAGCATATGCATTTTTAGTGGAATAAATAATATTATCTGTTGTGAAAATATGATGGTATGATGGACATTGTTACGCTCATGTTTACTAAGCACCACAAATATTTTTGCTGCCTTGAATTGGAAAAAATGATTTGTAACATTGAAGAAAGAATGGTTCGATAAAAATCGGATCACTTTCGAATGACCCTTTGTTTAAAATAGAAACTGGATTCTTCTCGCTTTTTGATTATAAAAATAAAAATAAATATTTTATGATTTCTAAATACACAAGCGAAATGATTACACTTGCTTATACTTCCGTTTGAAATGAAATCGAAACTTTAAAATAATTATTAGACATGCTTCCGGTTACAACATTGGCCATAATCGATGTTAAAAAAATTCACTGTTTTATTTTTTTGCTAGTGGTTCATTTTCTCGTGCTTGCCTTAGGGATATTTTTTTTTTCTTCTTTTTCCATTCTTCCCTTCTAGAGCCGATCAGGCAATCTATATCCGGTCACTGGAGAAATCTCTTCCGCTTTGCTTTATTAATTCCTGCCTGACTAATTCTCAGATGCATCATCCTAACTATAAGCTTTTCTGGTTAATTTTTTTAAATCAATATTCTATATCAGACAAGATGTTAAAAAGGAAAATATAAAAATAAATACAATTTTAAAATCTGAAATCCATTTAAAAATATCACTTATTATTATTTTTTTTAAATCATCTTTTATAATAGTTATTGTAGGAAAGAATACGGAGGAGGTCAGAAAAAATGGTCAGTAGGTCTCGAGACTTTCACCGGGGAGGATTGGTTTAGTTTGGTTTGTCGCTCTACGGTCATCTTGTGCACACTTTAGGCTAAACAGACCGGGACCTACAGTTTAAAGTGGATTCCGAACCACTACAAACATCCATGGCACCGCCGGGACTCGAACCCTAAAACTTGTGGTACCGAGCGCCAGAGCGCTAGCCACTCGGCCATTAAAGGCCCCACCGGAGAGGAAGTACAGCGCAACCCACACTTCTGCTGAGTAAGGTTTGTAATTTCTCATCCAGAGGAAATCAACCCTGCGTATTAGTTGGCCTACAGACTCTCACGCAGAGAGGAAGTATATTTCGAGCATACCTGAGTATCGTTACTTTCGGCTTAGAAGTGGAATCCTTCTACGAATCTATAATTATATGAATCTATAATAAATGTCCGTAATGTAAATGTCAATATGTCTTAAATATTGTATGTCTGTCGTATGTGTGTAAATAAACCTGTGAGTTTTCCAACCTATGTCTCAAGTTTCAAGCAAACCACATCCAGCTTCAAGCCAAGCTGCATAAACTGCACACTACATTACTAAATAATTTACACAACTAATCGTATAAATTATTATCAAATTATTATTATCATTATTATTAATTTATTAAATTATTATTATCGACTATCGTACTTTTTATTGGGTTTACGTTATGAAAATAAACGTAAAATTAATAAAAATTGTATAATTCATCTATTAGTTACATTAAATTATTATTTTATATTCTCACCAATTATCAGTTTATTCAGATATTTTATTAATTTTTCAATCCAGAATATTTTTTTTGCAATTACATGAAAACATCGCAACATAACACATAACCAACATTATGTTTATGCAGAAAACTTTATGTAAATCTTTGAATATGCAGCGCTTTAAAGATACAATACGATTTGGGCGAATATTTCTTTCAGCAGTCATTTACGTATAGCAATAAAATTGTCAATTAGTTCCAAATTCTACAATTGCTTAAAAAATATTTAAATCGCTTTGGTTGATGATTATGATGAATGTTTTTCTGTTCAACAATGCTCTATGGTCATCAAAAAACTAAAATTATTCACTAAAAAAAAGTACTTTTATCGATGTAAGTTATCGGATTAAATGGCTAAGGCTGGAACATTAGGTCCTTGTAATGTGATGCAAGTTTCTGCTTTGTAGAAGATGGCTAAAGATAAAACACGCGGGAGTTAATAACTGTCATCCGAAAGCTCACAATCTTCAACCCACATGCACTTCAGCATGGGGGCAACAATTTCAAGATGCTATCGGACATCAAATGTCCAGAGAAGAAACTTGATCTAATACAAACATCGATGCTTACGACGATGGGAAAAATAACAAAAGAATGTATGAAAAGACAGAGGGTAACAAAAAACCCCTGTAAAATCGAGATAATTTGAAAGGAAACAAATCAGATGTAAAATGTTATCCAATATGTTATGACAAGCAAGTTTATTAAAATTGAATAACAAACAAGTTTGAGACATTTTCTTAAAAAAAAATTTTTTTAACTATCTGTAAAGCAGTAGATTATAACAGCTTTTGTAATTTTTAACAATTTTATATCACAATAAATAGATATTTTATTAATGAATGGAAATTTTATTCATCGATATAATATACAAAAGCACAGACACAAATTTAACCGCTATTATTTATTCATAGAAAATGAAAATTGTATTAAAGTTTAAAATTCATCAATATTTTAAAGTTAAGTAAAAAAAATTAAACCTATGGTTGAAGTAAAGATCAATGTTGCTGAAAAACTTAATGAATATTATAGGGTTGTAGGTTGTGCAGTTGGATTGTAATTGGGTGTGGTTGGGTTGAGAATTGAGACACAGGTTTGAGAACTCGCAGCTTTATTGACACACGCACAAACACTGCAAGCACAAATTAACTACAGATAATATTTACCACATTTAAAGATAGATAATTATACATTCACGGAAGGGTTTCACTTCTAAGCCTAAAATAAAGATACTCAGATACGCGCTAAATGTGCGAAATATACTTCCTCTCCGGTGAGAGTCTGTAGGTCAACTTATACGCAGGGTTGAATTAAATATATTTTCTTTCGGTATTATAGATTGTAACTAAACGTTTCTCAACAAACACGTGACTGCGCTATACTAAACGTTTTTCAGCGGCAACGCCGGTTGTGTTGTACTTCCTCTCCAGTCAGAAACTGGAGGACTACTACTCCATTTCTCCTAAACGCCACAGGCAGTGCGTAGGAGGAAACACGGTTACAATATTTGTTTAAATACTCTAGTTCAGATAAAAAAAATTGTCTTTGATTTAAAAAAAAAAAAAAAAAAAAAAAAAAACACTTAAAAATATAAAAAATTTCAGCAACATTCAGTTTTATCGATTGTATATAATATACTCGTTTCTACGATTATGCTAGTTTTTATCCATATATCTTTTACGATACATTTGTATTAAAGTTCAAGTTTTATAGAAATGATTTTTTAATACGAACACTATGTTTAAAATACTGTGCGGAAAACATTATGAAACTAAGTTTGTAACCTACTGATACATTTTGGCATTAATATAATGAAACATTCCATACATGAAAGCTCAACAAAAATAAATAATGAATAAAAACTTCTGAATTGTATTTTTCACCTTCCCTAATAAAATATATTGAAAATAATAACTTTAAGTAAATTATTTAGAGTAAGGCCCTCTAATTGAAAGAATTCTTGGCGAATGTCAGAAGCATTTATGGTTCAGATGGTTAGTATCATCTTAACCATCTTCATAATTTTTTTATTCATTATTGATTTATTTATTTTTGTAGAATTTTCATATATTGAATTTTCTAGGCGTGAAAAGATTGCATTATAAATACATTTCCTGAAATCAGAGGATATATAATTAAAAAAAAAAAAAAAAAAAAAAAGATTTTAATGTCTTAAAATTTTTAAAGTTAAACGTAAAAAAAAAAAATGTTGAATAAAAAGAAATGGATCATTTAGTTTAGATTGTAAAATATGAAAATAATTTTGTACTGACAATATCGTCTCTATATCAAGTAAAAATTTATTTGGAAAAATGCTTTTGTAATAGCGTATAATAAAAGTGTAAGCAATTTATATAAACTTAAAATATTCATTGGTTATCTTCTCATTTTCTAACTAGAACACCAGATTGTTTGGCATAATCTATGCATTCACAAACTTTAATAACTTCGGTTTAAGGATTTTAAACATTGATACCTTTTTGAATAACAAAATAATCCTCCACAGATAAACACTCTTAACATGAAAATATTTCAATCCATAATACACATTAGCATCAAAACAGAACCTCACGTTCCACAAAAATGGAACAACATTTCATACTATATTTCGGTACCGAAATCGCTTGATGCTTATTCCAAAAGGCTTAAGGCTTTATGAATTTCCCCCTTCCATCCCGAAATACCAGACGATCACCTTTCCATCCCATTTCCCTTTGCTCCAAGGAATCGTCTGCCAATAAAACCGAACCCCTCCAACCCCATTTGCTTAAGAAAACACTACAAGGGAACATTTCCTCGTTCGAAATGTTCGAAAAGGGGTTTCGATTTCCAGAAAAAGTAAAATGACAGAATTCATTTTTTTCCCCATGTGGGGAATTTTCGAACAACTTGGCAACAAGATAGGGAAAAAAAAAAATACAAAGATTGCAATCGAAACCTACAAATCCTCGAACACGTTTGCAAATGTCATGTAGAATTACAAGCTTTATAAAATTTTCCCGATACGAGAATTTCCTGATGTCAGATTCCCCATTATAAAAATAATTTCAAAATAAATTCCACTCGATTGCCTGATATTTTTATTTTTCTCTGATGCCAGATTCAATATATTGAATTTTTCAGGTCAAAACGGTTGCCAATATGAAAAATCATTTTAAATCTGATTTTTTTTTCTGTATTTATTTATAACAAAAAATAAATCTGATAAACATTCATTTATAATATTATATCGATCTTAAAAATAAATAAGATCAAATCATAAATTTCTGACAAATTAATTACATTTAAAAATTGATTACAAGTGAATTTTTAATATTAGATATTTCTAATTATGTACTGTTTGTGAATTGCATTTCTTTCGCTTTTCTTTATATTTCTGTAATTTGTTTATCGCGCTATTTCGAAAGAATGAGTGACGTTAATTTATCAAAGTTTTTCTTTTGGATAGGTGTTGTTTTTTTGACACAAGTGCCTGTTTTGCGTAAAACAAATAAATACAACTACAAGGAGTTCACCAAATTGCGCCAAATAAATGATAAAACTACAAGAAGTTAGCTAATTGCACCAAACAAATGATAAAACTACAAGGAGTTAGCCAATTTGCGCCAAACAAATGTAAATACAAGGTTATATAATTTGCACCAAACAAATGATAAATACAAGGTTATACAATTTGCGCCAAACAAATGATAAATACAAGGTTATACAATTTGCGCCAAACAAATGATAAATATAAGCTAGCCAATTTGCACCAAACAAATGGTAAATACAAGGAGTTAGCCAATTTGCGCCAAATAAATAATAAGCCAATTTGCGCCAAACAAACGATAAAACTACAGGAGTTAGCCAATTTGCGCCAAACAAATGATAAAACTACAAGGAGTTAGCCAATTTGCGCCAAACAAAACTACAATGAGTTAGCCAATCTGAGCCAAACAAAACTACAAGGAGTTAGCCAATCTGCGCCAAACAAATGATAAAACTACAAGGAGTTGAATGATAAAAATGATTAATTATAATCGACAATAATTGTATTATATAGCTGGACTCATTAATATCCAGTAATTTCTCTGCTAATAAAAAAATGTTTTTGTCAGAGACGGTCGCTAAGAATCTATTAGTAAGTTGCCAGACCTGATATTCCGTATAGATTTCAAATATCCGCCAATGAAATATATAGCTTTTTTTGGATCTTGAAAGGAGATATAGCCTCAACCTCGTCAGTGGGCTTTTCATAGTCTACTAACCCCCACCTATGTTTCATCCTTATCCTTCTAACAGGTATTAGTCTACATAACTCTAGGAACGGAAGGTGAGGAGCGATGAAAGTAGAAAAGAAAGAATGAAACAGATGTAGGACAAGGATTATTTACAGGTGATAAAATTTAAAAAAAAAATTTTTAATTTTGATACCCATTAAATTTTTCTCTAGATTCTTCAAAATTTGAATCATAACATGTTGTACCTACAAAATAAATTTGAGGAATGTAGGCCTTCATTGGGATGTCAAAATTTTTTGAAAGAGCATTATGTATTAAATGTATATACACTTCTGAATCCCAAATTGAATCACCACGATAGAGCACTACAAAAAAATTAGATTCCTATGTTAGGGTTAAAAGACAGCTACAGTCAGAAGTACTCTATTGAGCAGCCTTCACCCTTAGCGATATACCCATCACTTGAATCCAAAACCAATTACAAGAACCTGAAAATGCCAGTAGATTGACACGGAGGTGTGTACCGCCCGTCTACCAGCAGTGGAGGCCGAAAAAAATGTGTTGCACCTAGCCGCAATTCCGTCTGCACTTAATTACCAGGACTTCTTTTCTTGGGACATACGTCGTCATGTGCGGCAAACACGTGGGTCAGAGAACTGGCATTATTAGTAAATTCAACAAATATGAAATAAAAACAAATAACAAAAAAAGACTTAGACAAATCAAAATTTATTCGAAGAAAAAACTAGAAAAACTAGTACAAGAAATAAATGACGCAAATACAACATAAACTCTGGTAAAAAAACCCAAGAAAATTCGCATAACGCTTGAAGTAATGAGCTATAGCGTCAAGTATGAGATCTGTAGTCGGAACGAAGAAAAGGAATAAAAAAAAAGACAAAAGAATGAAACCAAAGTTCACTGGTTCATCCCGATATCGTGATCCCCTTACACATCTGATGGAAACATTCCCTGAAAATTTCTGGCAATGAAATGCATATATCTTTATTTTTATATTCTTACTGTAATGCTTCGTTATTCTGCATATTTGTAATTCTTTTTTAACAGTTATTTTCCGATTTGCAATAATTTTTATTTTTTTTACAGTATTAAACAATTTTTATAAGAATACTTGACACAAAAATTTTATTTCGAATAATAAATAATCTGGAAAATACTTTAAAAAAAAAAATTTTATAATAATGAATTAATTAAAGATCTAATTCTCAAAAAAGAAACAAAAGTAAAAAAAAAAGTAAAGCTCGATGTTTTCAGTTTTCAATTTCATCAATTTCATATCGAGCCTCATTTATATAAAAAATTAGGACAGCCTTTTAGAAAGATAAGAAGCCTCTTATTTGAACAGTCTTCTGATAAGACTGGCATTAAAAACCAATTCTTACTAACCATCTAACATCCCCCGTCCTTCAAAATACAACGAATGTTGACCAAGTGGTGTTTTGTATTGTTAATAATGATTCATTTTATTATTAACCTACCGTCAGGAACACCTATCACTAAATTCCTCAAGCAGTCGATCGATTGCATTCGAAGATAAGCTAAAAGCAAAGGAGTTTTTATACGGTTTCACGGATTACAAGGAAGTTTTACAAGCAACGGAAGATTAAGGTCGGTCAAAAGACTTTCAGGAGTTTTTTTTTTTTATTTTTTTAACTCTACGCCAGACCTAGGCATGACTGCCAACAGTTTATGACGGGCAGCCCAATACAGTTCAGAAACATACATAAAAATAATTAAACTCTTTTTTGTAGCATTCAACAGCTACTACGTCAATTAGTCCAGGACAGTAGTTCAAGTGGTTACCATTCATGTCAGAATTAGTCAAGCAAAGTGGGCAAGTCGGAGAGTCTGCTAGTCCAAAGTTGTGAAGGTGCTTCCCAAGATAATCATGTCCAGTTATTGTTCTGAAATTGGCTACCCTGAAGTGCCTAAACAAATCACTTGGAATGGGATTATCCATTAAGAAACTCCAAGTCTTCCGTCTGAGTTGGAAATAATTCAGTCCGTTAGTTCAGTTCGTCAGTTAATACTTTAAAGAATGAAATGAAGGTTATTTGAAGGAATATAAAATTGTGTTATCTATATAGCAAATGTTTTTAAACTGTCAGAAGCGATCTACAGTTATGTCAATGACAACAGATGTAATATTCACGTAATACCAAATTGCTTTTAAAAATCATTGGATCTCCTATCAAAATTAAAGTTAAAAATTCAATAATTGGGATTGGTGTTTAATTTAATGTTAGTAGGAAAAATCAATTTTTGGAAATACTCAGATAAATATAAATTATTTACAACTGAGGATATTTTAAACTATTGTTTTTTAATAAAAATAAATATTTTAGTTATTAAGGAACTCATTTAGAGAAAAAGACTCAAATTATCTTAAAAAAAAAAAATTAAATATGAAAAAAATCTTATGAATTACACATTTTAATTAGGATCATAAAATTACTAATAATTACTCACCGTTTGACAAGGAATTCCGAGATTTCAAATATTTAGACACTAAAAAAAAGTGGCTATTTTCATAAATTGTTTATGCATGGTGGAGTTTTATTTGGGCATTTTAAAATTACAAAACAGATTTTTTTTTTTTTTTTTAATAATCTGCAGATAACTTTGTGATTTGCCATCAGATTAAAAAAAATTCCTAAAAACATACCTTCCAATTTCAATGATAACCAGGATAATAAGGATTATTTCAGAAATAAAACATTTGTTTGTCATAGTACACATTGTTTTATTGTAATTTATAATATTTTACATATTATTATACATATTTTAATTTTGCGTAAAAAGCTTATTATTTATGTAACAGAAAAGAAATTGAATAAAACATTAAAAACTATTGTTATTTAAAATGTGAAAAAGTAGCGGGACACAGAATTTCTTTTGTCAAGTCAAGAACGGAAAAGGTAAAAAATTTGAGAATCACTATTGTTAATAACCATAAATTGTATGTATATTTATAATAATGTGTTTGATATTAACCAATTTTTTAAAATCCATTACTTCTGTTAAAGTTTACTTTTAATTCAAACATTGTTCACTTTAATAATTTACTTATTTTAACTCTATTCTACATACCTATTCCGAAAAATATTATCTAAAGATAAAACCTCGGATATATGCAATTATTCGAAACTAGCTCGGTTGCTTAGCACCGACTGCAGCACCGAGGCGTGGCACATACCAACTACGATATCAACAGTACATTAAAGCTTTCATTAGTACTTAACACAAGATAAAAAAAACCTACCATACAAATCAAAAGCACATGTTTATTGTCAGAAACTACATGGAATTAAGATATCGTCTTTCTCCCTCTTATCAGCGACAACACGATAATAAACCAAAAGAAATAATCTTATCAAAAAAACAATTGCCCCCTACTGTAGTCATCCGCAAGCATTACAATCATTTCAACAACATCATATATTTCTTGGGGGATGTGCACCAGAAGCTACAGCAGCAGCATCCCAAGAAACCTTCCCTCCCACCCCCAGAGTTGAAGCAATTTAACAAACCTCTGGCGTGTTTGCCCCGGGTTTCCATTACCGATATCGGGAGAAGGAGACAGATCCATTAGGCACCCACGGGCAGACAGGAGCTGGGAGGAGTGTGCTAATGCTGCCCCGGCTGATGAGATAATTGAATATCGGATAGACGGCATGTAAGCAAGATGCTCATAAGAAACAATGGTTTTCCTTTTTTTTATTCTGCGTTGTAAGCGTAAACAGAGGCTCACATAGCACACAGATAATGCCACTTATTTTTATATCGATGATAGTCCAAAAGATGGTGAAGCGTGTCTTGCAATTATGGTACAACGCTCTTCAGCAAAAATCTGTGTTCTTGATCATTTAAAAACCGCAAAGAACTTATGGCATGGGTAATCATATACAATGAATTGTTCATTTTCATTGTTTAAGGATATAGTAGTAAATATTTCAAAGAATTTCAATTTTTTCCTATTATAAGTATCCCCAGTAATATAATTTAATGAGACCATACCATATTGTCTTACAATTATGGTGCAACACTCTTCAGCAAAATATATCTTCTTCTTGATCATTTCAAGACCAAAGAAATTATGGCATGAATAATTATATACAATGCATTGTTCACTTAATCTTTTATTCATTTAATTTTTTTTTCCCAATTACAATAACTAAAAATGCACAAATATGTGATGTATCAATATGTCATATTCACGTATAAATACGAGCTGTACCAATGTGAATGAAAACAAATGCATTTATTTATGTATAAATGTGTATTCCACGAACATTTACAATGAATTGTTCATTTTCATTAAGGATAAAATAAATATTTCAACGAATTTCAATTTTTTTGCAATAATTAAAAAAGCACAAATACTATATGTGATGTACAATATGTCATATTTACGTATAAATATGTGCTGTGCCGATATGAATGAAAAAAAAAAAAGCATACAGTGTTACTCGCGTTCATAGCATATCTTCAAGCTACATATGCATATGCTCCCTGGATAATGCTTCATAGCTTGTAATTCTTCAAATAACTCAAGCTACATATGCTCCCTGGTAATGCTGTATATATGCTAAATATGTGCTGTACCGATGTGAATGAAAAAAAATACAGTGTTACTCGCGTTCATAGCATATCTTCAAGCTACATATGCACCCTGATAATGCTTCAAGCTTCAAATAATTCAAGCTACACATGCTCCCTGGTAACAACATATGCCCCCTTTCAAGCTCAAGCAACATATGCTCCCTTGTAATGCTCCCCTTGTAATGCTTCAAGCAACATATGCTCCCTTGTAATGCTTCAGGCTAGATATGCTCCCTGGTAATGCTTCAAATAACTCAAGCTACATATGCTCCCCAATGCTTCAAGCTTCAAATAACTCAACCTACATATGCTCCCTGACAATGCAGCAAGCTCATAGCTTCAAATAACTCAAGCTACATAATGTTCCCTGGTAATGCTTCAAGCTCAAGCTGACATATGCTCCCTGGTATGAGTAACAGCGTTCGTTGGTGTAGCCCACGCGACATGACTTCAAGGAATGCCTTGCCTTCTCACAGGGAAATGGTCAATACGACCCAGCCCTCGACGTAATTAAAAAAAAAAAAATTGCTAACTAAATACTTAATATATATTTAATTACTTATTTGCTATTTTATAATAACTTACTTTTCGTTACATATAAAACTAATTGGCTAAATTTCCAGGTTTTTCTTTGATGCTCTTCACAAGTATGTGCATGCTGTCCAAGTAAACCAATCTTCGATCTCAAAATGACTCGTCGCGAGCTTAGTCACTGCCATTCGTCGAATGTTTTCATGCGAGAAGTGATGACAAGGCGAAGAAGCAACAGCCAAAGGTCCCTCCCCCTCCCCTACAAAAGCATCCCCTCGAAAAAAAAAAAAAAAAAAAAAAACAGCACAGTTTCCGTCCGATAGACCCCCCACCGCCCTTTATCACTCTGGGTAATCTTGTAGTTGTCCTCCCTCCTTCGCATTTATCCATTTTGGAAGATAGTTCTTCTGGAGAGGGCCTACTTGACAGTTTTTTGCTTCTTTTGCCTTCTTTCCCAAGACAGATATTAAACTTGCTGACTCAGTCCGATGCTAAGACGCTAAGGGATAAATCGTTCTTAGAAAGATCAATGGGGGTTTTAAAAAACATTTTCATCCTCCTGTCACTTTGGGTTGGAATTTTTCTTTTTTTCCCCATTGTTTGAAACCCCGGAAAAATAAAATTAATTTGTTTTTCATGATGTTCAAAAGTTGATGTTTTCAAAAGTAGAATTTGCCTAAGCGAATTAATGCGGTAATGACATCATAGGAAATATCGGGTTTGCGTTTGAGCGAAGTCTAATGAAATTAATTTTGCTGAAGTTTTTTTTTTTTTTTTCTTCCTTCTGGCTTTTTCCAAAATGCGTTTTTGTTTTAATATGTGTTGAATGAGTATTTTGTTAGCCTTTTATTAAGTATTGATTCCCTCAACATGGAAATCGCTTAACGTTATTTGATGATGTCCCCCCCTTTTTTGGTTATTACATAAAGATTCACTTTTCGTTTTATTTTTGGTAAAAGAAAGCCAAATGTTGGCTGCTTGCGATTGAATTTGCCGTTAAAGAGTTATGTGCGTAAACTCGCATAAATATTTGGGGAAGAATATAGGGAAAAAAAATGGAATGCATTTTAAAATGACATTAAACGAAATTAAACATGCATTAAATTAAAAAATACATATTAAATTAAAAGTTCTTTGATAAGAATGCTGAGAGTATTTTTTATGTGGACGCAAAAATACCTGCTAATTATATTGATTTAGTGTTAAAACTTAATGTGTAAACGCTCGCATAAATAGTTCGAGATTTGGTTTTGTTTGTCACTCTACGGTCATTTTTCCCACACTTTGAGTTAATTGGACTGGGAACCTACAGTTTAACGTGGATTCCGAACCACCAACAAACATCCATGCTACCGCCAGAATTCGAATCTTAAGCCTGTGGTACCAATGGTCAGAGCGCTAGCCAATTGATCATCAGATAACTGGCGCCAATGATAAAGAATATTTTTATCTACAAACTATTAAAACGAGTTATTATTAAAAACTAAATTTAACCATAACACAGAGTAAATATACAAATCTATAAGATGAAAACGTTAAACAAATTTTTTATTAAATGACAAAAATTATTAAAACATTATATTAGATTAGCAAATTATATATATTACCTATTACATCCTTTCTTGGCTAAATATTGCCAAAGTTTCTCGTATAGATTTTTATTTAAAAAGCTTTACATTATAGTGTGATAGTTCTTCTTCAGGGATATTACAGCTAAACTTATTTTATATATATTCTACATCAAAACGAAAAAAAAAAAAAAAAAAAAAAAATTCTACATCAAAACTGATAAAATTCATAAATATTGAAAACTAAGAAATCCCATCATACTGTTATAACCTGTAAAATACATGGGTATTATTTTGGGGAATGGTTGAATGGCTAGCGATCTGTTACTGGGTACCACAGGTTTCAGGTTCGAGTCCCGGCGTGCCATGGTTGTTTGTATTAATTCGGAATCCACTTTAAACTGTAGATCCCAGTCTAGCATGACTGTAGAGCGTTGTGCGTAGGGCTGACAACCCTATTCCGTAAAAAGAAGACATTTCATGTTTTCGAAATCTGCCAGTAGGCAGACAGCCTTGGCCCACCATGGGGCTGTTGCGCCGATCATGATGATGATTGTTTTGGGAAGTGGGGTTTTTCGTGTCATTAACTACTTTCTATTTCGGACAACTTCACTGAAATCTGTATATTTTTAAAAATTATTTATTTTTATAGAATTTATTATGTATAAATAGCTTGTGAAATATCTATCTATAAAATAATTGAGCTATAAAATAATTTAGTAAAAATTAATTCAGAAGAAAAATCGTTGTAAAATTATTTTAAAAGACCTTCAGGTGAAAGCAAAGAATTTTATTTCAAAAAAAAAAAAAAAAAGATTTTTCAAGAAAAGATTAAGTTATAATCTGTTATGACTGTTATAAGTTTTGTTCGTATGTTAAATTCTAAATGTTATGGATAATCTGTATATCGATCCACCTGATTACAATTTTTCTTATTCGACATAATAAAAAATAGCTTTCTAAATTAATATTGCATGTCAAAATGCATAAGTTCAGAAATTCTTTGATTTATCACTATAAAAGGGTAGAAATACATTTGTAAAAAATGTATACAGCTAATAAACCTTAAATAAACATTTTCACTCGTGATTTACCATTAAGCTCAACGACCACATATTATTTTTTAAAAATAACTATTGCTAATTCAATTCCTACTATTTGTTCACACTCTCCCTATATATATCTTGTTCAAATTTTCCATCGTTCATAAAATACTTTTTGTTCATCCACTCAAATTCAAATACAATTTTTTTTTTTGAAGTTATAGTGGATGACACTGCATGTTAATACAGTTTTTTCAAATATTAATTCAGTAATTAAATTTAATTAATTAATTTTTAGTTTTTTTTTTAGATTTAAGTTGCATGTATCTACCAATAGATGGCGCCCGATAAACTAAAAAAATAAATGAAAATTTATAAAGGACTTTCTGCAATATAGTGAGGAAAAAAATGTACGAATTGACTTAAAAATTTTTTTTTATATTATTTGTTTTTAAATTTTTTTTTTTAACTTGCGCAGTGACGGTTGTTATATATATATATATCATTCGTTTACAAAAGAAACAACCGTAAAGTGTTTTAAATAATGATAACACAGATTTGCACAAAATACGAATACGTTATTAAAATCTCGTATTCTATTCGCATCCCAATCCAATTTG
Organism: Caerostris extrusa; assembly: GCA_021605095.1. Lineage (NCBI taxonomy): Eukaryota > Metazoa > Arthropoda > Arachnida > Araneae > Araneidae > Caerostris > Caerostris extrusa. Next base: position 25,132 of record BPLR01018740.1, read on the forward strand.
TCCACAAACAGCAAATGGTTCCTCAACAGGGCTTTTTAGCGGTTTCCTCCCCCCATTTATCTTCCATCCAAGCACTCGGTTGGCAAAATCAAGGGGTTGGACTCATCAGGGAGCAATCTGTTAATAAAATGCCCCGCCATCGTCGCCAAGGGGGCCGTGCTCTCTAAAACGTCTCCCCCTGAGAACACTTTTTGCCATGCCATTCCATTACGAAGAATGCGGGATTATTCCGTGAATGTTGGAGTTCTTCTACAACCAGTTGAATGTTCAACAATTGAGAACCGCATTGCATTGTGGCACGGACTGGAGTTTCTCTTTTTCTCAGTGTGTCATTTTGTGGTTGTAATAAGAGTTGTTTTTAACTCTTCAAAGAATTTTTTATTTAAAAACATGTTTTCATGAAAATATTTTAAAAGACATTTTTACATAGTTTTTAATCACTTTGGGCTCTAATGTTTCTTAAAAATGGAAAATAGATGTTTTAAATTGATTGCATTTTATTCTAATTATATTGACAGACAAGATAATAACGAGATAAAACAATACCTATACAAAAAAAAAAAGTTCATATATGTGAATATTCAGAGCTTGTAGTAAATGAGAAAAAAATTTATAATTAACCATTTCTTCTTAAACCCTTTTTATAGTGGAATCTTACAAGGTTTAAGCTTCATTTTTGTAGAATATTGACCTATACAGAATATCTCAACCCATACAAAATAATTTATCTTATCTAAAATGTTATTACAAAGTATAAAATAGTACCAGTGTTTAACAATTCATCGTATTCTTTGTTTTCAGTGTTAAGAGATTTTGTAAAAAGCTACCAAACTTTAAAATTAGCTTTTTACACATGCGTATATTTTAATTTTAAAAAAATTGAAATAATTTTCATTTTAAAAACTAAAAGTACATATGTGTCAATATCTAAAAAAAGTAAGAAAATTGAGCACAAAACAATTGAATGAAGAAAATGGATAATATTAGTAATCACTCTTTTCTATCATGTTCTCATAACATAATTCTATAACTCAATATGTGACTTTTGATTCAATAACTTAATATGGAAACCACAATCACAACATGTAAAAACTTAACAATCACTTGCACTCAAAAGTTTAAAACTCGAATTGTGTATAAATTTAGCACATTGGAGGAAATTTAATCTAAAAATACAACTATTAAATTCTTAATTTTAAATTTACAAATATGAAATACTATGATAAAATATCCAAATATAAACTTTTTATTAAAAGTTTATTATTTGACATTTAAAAAAACCAGCAATTTTTTTTTTTAATGTTTAACATAATTTTCTAAATTTGCTATAAATATAAACTAAAAACTTTTCGTTTAAGATAAAATGCTTAATTTTCATAAACAAAGACAAAATTTACTTGAATGGTAAGCTAAAATAAGCATTAAAATTTTCATCAAAAATTACAACAAGTAATAAATATAATTTATTATTAAAATTCTTAAAAGGAAAAGCAAATTAAAAGAAAACAAATAAACTACGTAACGATTACATCTGCTACAAGATTGAATGATTCAAGTACACAACCAACCATTCTATGATTCTATTTTTTGTTTAAAATAATAAAAACTTCAACAAAAAAACCACTAATATTTTATATACAACGACAAAATTTAATTGAATGAGAAGTTAAAATAAGCATTAAAAATTTCGTTAAAAAAGTTGTATTAAATATAATTTGTTATTAAAATTCTTAGAAGAAAAATCAAATCAAAAGAACACAAATAATGATTACATCTGCTACAAGATTGAACGATTCAAGTACACAACCAACCATCCTATGATCGCAAAACCAGTAATTCATAAATTTTACGAGTCATCTTAAAAGATTTACAATGAATCAGAGGGGTCATTACTCATTCAAAGGCACAGATGAATAAACACACTGCAGGCTTAGTATTGACTACGTTTTCATTAAAGAAATACCACAAATACATATATTTTTTTTACATTAAAAGGTCATAACTTTTTCAAAGATTTATCCTTTTCATCAAATACGTCAGTTAATGCATTGAAGCCAGATGGATAAAAGAATGATAAAATTACTATGCAAGTTTCTACCCAATGATTTATTTCACTTGATCGTAAATATTATATGTTAAACTACTCACCATGTAGGGCTTTCAAGTAGGCTTTACCGGCTGAAATGAGTTGCCGTGCGCAGGGATTAAACTTCTCCAGAATGTTCTGCAAAAGACATAAATCATGTAAGTTTTTAAAATCTTGCTGGCATCATCCAGTCATAAATTGCATGGACATGTAAAAGGATATGATTCAAAGATATTTTTCCCACGCAAAATTGAATAAACGCCCAAACTTTTGCTTTGGGTTAATTAAAATTATGGCATTAACCGGAGTTCATTCATTTTGGATTTCCTTTGAATCGGGAAATTGTTAAAATATTTTCTATAATCTACTTAAAATCAGTAATTGCAAAGTTTTAAGTTTAAAGTTGGATATTTAAGAATGACACAGATGATGCTAAACAAATATGGGATGGTTGAATAGAAGAAATATTTTAAAAATCAATTTTAATTCAGTTAAAATTTTAGATTACTAAATATTTATTTATATATAATTATTTCAAAAAATTCATTAAAAACAATACCTGTTAAAAATAATTCATTTGTTGTTAGCGAAATCCTTTCGTTTTGGGATTTTGCTACCATCCTTTAACGATTACTATATTTTTCAAAACATTTTCAACAAAAAAAAAAATCATAATTTACCAACTCAAAGAATCTGAATGAGTACTAAATAAATTTTTAAGTAAGATGCAGAAGCAATATTCCTAATTGGAATATTAATCATGAAAAAAAGTGCAAAAAAAAAAAAAAATTCGAGTAAAAAAAAATTTATGTTTTTAAAATTAATTAATTTTGTACTCGGGGCGGGAAGCTGGAGCAAAGGAGACTAGCTATTTAGAATCAAAGATTTATATAAAAAAAAAAAAAGATTTTGCTGTTCATATTTTTTTATTCTGCAAACGTATATGAATAGAAATAATTAAAATTTTCGTTCAATTCTAAATCCTTCACAAGATCCAATATTAAATCTTAAGCTTTAAAGAGTTGTTTTAGAAATATTTTATAGTGGAATGCACAAATCGGTTTCACGGGTCAAATGTGGCAAAATATATAGTTTCACACATTCTATGTTTGGTCCTACCGCACCCTGAATTCAGAATCTTTCTTCGCCCTGTCAGAATGTCACGCATTCGACCGGATATTGCTGTCGCTTCGAAGAAATCCAAAGATTTCGTCACATTCGCAATTGCTGGTGGCTCAATGGCTGCTTCAATGTTTCAGGACTTTATTGTTGATGACAGTTTCTAATACTTAAGTGAACTTTTCACTTTCACATCAAAACTAGATTGTTTTGCTCTAAATCAAGGTTCGCCAACCCAAATGATTTTACGGGCCACTTTGGAAATAATTCTAATTCAGCGGGCCGCATATAAAAGTATATATCCCCACATTAGATTTAGATCCACTATAGACTAGATAGATAATATATAGATTTATATTCATATTACAACCTGATATATTAGATGTATCAAGATGTGCCTGCATCATGAGTTCCCAGAATATAATTTATTTATTCTGTGAACTCGTAAATAAAACAGGCAACATCTGCCATATAATCGTAAAAAATATTATTTTTTAAAATAGTTAATTTTTTTTCTCATAATTTCGATAGTTAATTTTTGAATATATGGATTCCACATAATGTATTTTTTTAATACATTGGTTTCCACTACTTTGGCTATTGTAAAATAAATATATTTGTATAAGTGAGATAAATCTCACGGGCCGGAAAAATGTTCACGGCGGGCCGTGAGTTGGCCACCCCTGATCTAAATGATTGTTTCTGATTAGTTAAGATGTTTAGTTTTTGAATAAAGCCAAACCTAAGTTATATGTTGTAGTGCCTACAGAAATTTCAAATTCAAGGAGCTATGTAATGTTCATCGATTCTAATTCGCTATACTTTCACAATTCACATTTTTAAAAGACTGATTTTAACATAGTTACATTGTATTTACAGCAATGTTAGCGTACCTATTAGTGGTTTTGGAGGAATTTTTCTTGAAAACAAGACAACAAACATTTTCCAAATGCTAAATTTACATAAAATTAAAAAGAAATTTCTTTCTTTTCGGAATAGTAAGGAGAAAAATTTTTAATGAAGAAATAATTGTAGTTAAATGTCTTCTCGTCTAGTGAATATTATCTTCCATACCAGTGGTCCTTACCACCCACTAGTGGGCGTTCAGCTTTTATGGTGGTCGGTAGAGATTTTATCCGATTCTGAAGCAATTGCCTTTTTTTTTTTAAATTTAATTGACTAAAAAAGTTTCCATTTTCAACACTTGACGGCTCTCTTGGATGCCTTAAGGCAAGCGCTGCACAGACGATACTCACTTTGCATTACCCAGTGGGCGCGTGTAACTTGAAGATAAGCCACGGACGCGGAGTAACAATGCTCCCACAACGCTCTACGATCCTATTAGGACCGGGACCTATGGCTTAAAGTGGATTCGAACCACTACAAACATCCATGGCACCGCCGGGATTTCGAACACGAAACCTGTGGTACCGAGCGCCAGAGTGCTAGCCACTCGGCCATTCAGGCTCCCAAATTTTAAATAAAAAAATAAAATAATAAATTTTATAAAAAATAAAAAATAAATCCGCAAATAAAATATTTTTCATAGCATTTTTGAAAGTAATAATGAGACCAATCTGTGTTAACAAGAGTTAAAAACAATAAAAATGTCTTTTATTTGACAGATATTTTCGTGAGATTTAATAATGTGAAACTGCAGCTTCGAGGAGCCAGTAAAACTCGTATGTGTTGCCAAAGTATTGTGCCATTATTTATTGATAAACTTGAACTACTTTGTTATAATCTATTGAAAAGATAATTGCACCAGTTTCTCGAGTTATCAAAGAAAAATGATGCAACTCGAGAGGATACTGACTGATTCAGTACCTCAATGAACTTAAATTTGGATGTAGAAAAAATAATTTGAATATATTTTGGAATTGAACATTAACTGGATGAAAAATCCTTTTACTGTAAATAATGAGGAGGCTGATACAACACCCAAGAACTGTTGGAAATTAAAACATACATTTATGGAAAACCCCTGTGAAAAAAAAAAAAAAATGGCCTGATCATTCAATCATAACTATTTAACAACAAATCATTCAATCACAACTATTTAACAACAAATCATTTAATCAGAACTGTTTAACAACAAATCATTTAATCTGTTTAACAACAAATCATTTAATCTATTTAACTTTGAAATAAGATGATTGTTTCCTTTCATTAACATCGAGAAAATTCACTTTTATCTCTTATTTGCAAAATGTTTTACAACAGTCAAACATCAAATACTTCAACATCCAGCAACAATCAATTACGCGCAAAAACTTGTAAACGCTATTGTTCCAGTCAATTTGCGGGGCACAAAACAAGTGATTTTTCACAGATAACCACGTCTTGTCACACGCAGATCGCTCCCTCCATGTACTTAAATTAACTTTCGCAAATTGGCATCATCAACCGCTTGTGGCTTGGCGACAACATTCCCCTTTTTAAAAATTCCGCAGCCAAGCCACCTCCGAAACTCAATGTTCCGCCCAAATAAATCCCCTCTCAGCACTGCACCTATTTACTTCAATTAAAGTCGACGTCTTAATCCCTCGCCAAATGACAACAGGGAACACAAAAGTAATTAGTATTAACGCTTCTGGATCAATGTGGGGGGTGTTGCTGTGGCGAGTAAAAGGTCAGGTGCCACTGGCCATATATTATTATTATCATCCCCCTACTTTGTCACTGGGTAACGAAGTTTGTATGAGCCTGTCATCTTTATGGAGGTGGACTTGTTTCTTTTGTTTCCAATGGTCTTTCTTAATTCTCGAGTTTTCAATTTCGTGGTTGCAAACAGCACATGGCAGATCTCGAGAAAAAAAAATTGAATTTGGGAATTGCTGTCATTAGTTAAAGATGGGTGTTTTGACAAAGTATGCCAGTTCGTCATGGTAGGGGGTTTCGCTTACAAGTCATTAATCAAATGATGAATTATGTGTGAAATGTTTTTAAATAAATAGTGCTCGAATGTAATAGGCAGATTAATTCATCTTTATACATAGTGGAAGTGACACAAATCAATCGTAATTACTATTTAATTTTATAAAAGGGATACTTATTTTATTCTTTAAAAACAGAAAAGATTTATGCAAAACACAATCTGCTAATATATTCCAAGACATGTTGTGGAAAACTTTTAATAAAACTTTCATCTTTTAATTAAATTATTCATTATCAACAATGCGGCCTGGTGGACAAGTGGCTAGCGCTCTGGCTTTTGGTATCCCAGGCTTCAGGTTTGAAACTGTAGATCCCGGTCTGTTTAGCCCTCGTGTGTACAAGATGGTAGCGACAAACCATCATCAACAGAGGCACAACAGCCCCACGGTGGGGAAAGCCGTCTACCTACTGGCAGATTTTGAGGGAGGATATGTTTTTCTTTTTACGTAGTGTTGTCACTCCTACGCCCAACAGTCATATGAGTCAGGGACCTACAGTTTAAAGTGGATTCCAACCCCTACAAAAATCCATGACACCGTCGGCACTCGAAACCGAAACTTGTGGCACTGAGCGCCAGACCGCTAGTCACTCGACCATCAGCTCCTAAAACTGAATCAAATTTCTTATATCGGGAATCGAACCCCGGTCACCTGGGTGATAGCCACATATCCTAACCACTAAACTACGTGGGAGTGATTAATGGATAATTACAATGCTTCAATCAGGTAAAAATAAAAGACTATTCTCAAACCATCATAGTTCGCTATTCACCAGAATAATTATTCTGTAGCATGGAGGGTTTTTTTTTTCCCTATTTCAGTTCATTCAGTATTTTAACTCACCTACCCTGGTTGATTCATCAACAACCTTTTTAGATTTTTTTTTTTTCAAAATCACATTACTGTAACTCCTAATTTTAATTCTGTAGGTTGAGCTTAAGTGCTTTGACCACTGGCACTCGAACGTCAGCATTCAATCTTTGACGAAAGGACCATTAGGCGATTTTCCATCATTTTAGGACTAAGAAGCATAGATAGAATTAGAAGTTCCCCCTCTAAAAGTAATGTAATTATGAAAAACATGCATGCTTAATTAATCATTTATTCATAAAATGTTTCGGGTGTAATCGGATGTGTAAAGAAAATTCGGATGTAATCGGAATAGTAGATTCAGATTTTTCAAAAACAATTCATCAATTTAATATATAGGAAGGAATATATTACGTCACAAACGATTAACAATATAATCTGAAATAATATTAACAAATGTGCACATTATTTTAATTAAATTATATTCGATATCCTGCGCTAAACGTTACATTATCTATAAAATTACATAAGTTATGTTATATGTAAATTGATTAGAAATGCAGGTTGCCTATTACATATGATTGTATATTTATTTCAATCAAATATCTTATACCGTTTTCTCAGTAGTAAATAAAATTATTAAAAACAGATAATTATTTAATATTTATAACAGTTACAAGTTAATTATTAAATACATATAATATACACAAAAGATGTCTAGTTTGGTTTCATTTAAATTTTATGTAAAATTATGCTGACCACTACACTTATATTTATTTTATATTTGTATTATATAAAATAAAGTTAGTCCCTCTTATATTTGAACATTTATAACATGGATAGTAAACTGAACATTTTTAAATGGATTATTATATTAAATGGTGAACGCAAGTCCATGTTAATATTTAAATTCGCACAAATAGTACTCGTGTATTTTTAAGAAGTGTTATCCTTCCCACTTTTAAAGGATAGATGCACGCATTATTTCTAAATTTATCCAAATAATAATAGATGTGAAAGAATTTTGCGGTTGTGGATCTGTGGTTTCTTAAATTGTTTAAAGTGCTTAAGAAAATGCAAGGCATGTTGATAAAATATTTCGGAATAGTTTAAGATCTTCAATATTCAAAAAAAAATACTTATTTCCTCGTAGAAATTTCCTATCATACAGACTTTTATAACTTAAACATTCATTTTACTTATTTGAAATGACCAACGACATAATATTAAATTTTGTGTAGACCATTTTAATTACAACAGCTCTCCAGTATTACGATTACGTAATATGCCTCGATAAAAACACTTTCGGTAAAATTTAAATAATAAAAAATATTTTAAAATATTTTCAGCAAAAATTTATCAAATATTTATCTATACAAATTTCTCACAAGTGGAGGTCATGAATCCATCACCGATTTGATATCTATTCCACAAAAAGATCATGATTGATTTATGCTAAATCTGTATCACCAATATGGCAAACATAGTGATATCGTGTATCTATACAACCAAACGAAATAACTATAGTGATAGTAATCTAAATTATGAATAGGATTAAGATGAGATGATGATTAAGAAGTGATCCTGTTACTAACTCTCCAGTACTACAGTTCATGTTGGACCATGGCCGTCTGCCCATATTTTTCTTTTTACGGGGTAGGTTATCAGTCCTAAGCCCAATGCTCTGTAGTTATATGAGACCGGGACCTACAGTTTAAAGTGGATTCCAAACTACTACAAACAACCATACAACCCTAAACATGTGGCACTGATATGTGGCTCGTTACAACATGCGGAACTCGAATTTGATTAAAAAGAACGAATTATAAACGTTGGATTTCTTACTAACACAGCCATGTTACAAAAATATGGCAAGAATAGAAATATAAGGCTTTATATGTTTATACCGCTTAAGTTATATACATAGGACCATCGTGTTGTTTCTTATTCCACTTGGTAGACAGCAGCATCTACATGTCCAAGAACCCGTGTGGTTTCATGGAAGAAAGGAAGGGAGGGAGGGGCAGCTTCTGTTGTGATGGAGTACCAGTAGGAAGAAGTCTGGCATACCTCGGTGAAGCTGGAGAAGGAGTGCAGTTCTTTCCAGGTGGATTTTAGGAGGAACTACCTCGAATTTGCGTATCGTATCAAAAATACCCCGAAAAACTCCCACCAGTTAGCCCGACTCACGAGGCAAGATGACTACCATCAAAAAGACCTCAAGACTTTAACTTTTTTCAAACAGCGATCTACAAAAAGCCGCTATCGGATTGAACCTCCGCCTGGTGCCAGTGACACAGAACGTTCACCAGCGTAGTGCCGTTGCCCCCGGCACCTTATACGAGTAGAGCGGTCAGAACCATTGTAAAAAGAAAAAGCAAATTTTTACAAAGTTCATTGTTTCAAATGTTACAAACAATAGCGGCGCACGTTGCCACAAACAAACATCATAAATAAAGTTAACTATTTTTGAAGTTTTCACTATTCTCAAAAATAATCTTGATCTGATCCGATTAATTCTGGATATGTACTTGTTTTTTAAAAGAAATCAAGACAATTTATTTTGTATATTTTAATGAAACAAAGTCAAGACAAATAATTACTAATGTTAATAATTTTAACGTAATTTGCAATAAGGTATTATAATATTAATCAAGTGTTCTTCAAAAAAATTAATATAATTTATCATAAATATTGAAATTTAAAATTACTATGAGTCAATTGAGTATATTGAATGTTCATGGAAAAAAAAACGACAAGTCCCATCATCTACCATTTAGTTTTCTTCTAAAAACTTTTTTCACTTTTAAGACCGTACAGTAAGAAGCAGCAGCATATGTTCTGTTCCTGTCGTCTTTTTCTTAAAGCAGGTGCCTTCCGAATCAACACACCTGTGAGATAGGCACACAGACTTGTTGACGTACGGAGGAACACGAGCAACTGGTCAACTATGACACAGAAAAACAGAAAAATTTGCAACGGATTTCTGATGACAGAAGACTTCACTGTGAGCATGAGTTCGACCTAAATGCAATTTAGGTGCACACGAATTTTCTGATGTACTTTTTTTCTTTTTAATTCGATATTAACTGTAGCTTTCTGATCTAAGTACTTAATTAAAATTAAGATGAAATGAATGGTTCCCATACAAGCTTACTGTCATATTTTTTACGCTTTCAAAGATCTTATATATTAAAATGAATGTACAAATATAAAAGTTGTACGTGTGTTGATATTTCTTTAAACTTAAAAATAGTATCATTTAAAGCTATATTTTTGTTTGCCTTTTATCAATTATATATTTATCGGTTGTGTTACAAAAAATTACAAAACATTTTAATTTTTTAATCATATAAAAACTAATATTAATAATAAAATGGTAAAATACTAATATTATACTACTGATCATAACTATAACTCATACCGATACTGCTATTTATAATAGTAAATATTAATACTTATAGTATAATATTAATATTTAACAACTTAAAGATATGAAAATTAAGATTGTAAAATAGATTGAACATATTTTTTGTATCCTAATTGTTAATATTAAATTGTTAACATCCTAATTGGTATTTTTTTTGTTCCCATGTCCTAATTGATATTTTTTTTTTTTTGTTCCCATATCCTAATTGAAATTTGTTTTTGTTCCCATATCCTAATTGAATTTTTTTTTTTGTTCCCATATCCTAATTGGAATTTTTTTTGTTCATATCTTAATTGGTAATCCTATTCCTTTATCATAATTGGTAATCGTTTTGTATTCCATTATCATAATTGGTAATCGTTTTGTATCCCATATCCTAATTGGTATTTGATAATTTTTTTACAATAAAACTTAAATTAAAATATAATACGATATTTACTGATGTAAAGTCACTTTTGCTAGCAATAAAGTTAAAAAACGTACATTAAAAATAGTATTAACAAAAATCGAGCTCCGAACTCACACTTTCTTAATTTAAACAGTCATTTTAAATGCATTGCCTCTGCAATGTAGAATGCATGTTTCTCTGAATAATCAAATAATGGTTGTAAAAGTAGATGCATTTCAATAAACAAAACTCAAGATTTTTAACAATACAAAAAAATTTGTATACCAATTGATAAATTTTAGATATTAAATAACATATCCCTACTTATAATAAATAAAAAATAATTATTTTATAGTTGCTTCATAAACCATTTTTTTTTTTAATTTCACTTATTTTATTACATAATAAACATATTCCGTTTAAAGTCTTCGCCTTGCGATATCCATAAATGCATTTAAATCTTAAATGTCTTGCTTCGCTTTCCCCATTCACTTTGGAAACGAATTTTGTAGTGGTCACTTCTCGACTGCCATTCATCAGTTCCATTGTCCTACTCACTTACGACGGAGGAGTACTATTACAATACTCTAGTCCTTTCTCTAAATATTAATTAGTTTCGCAGTGAATGGGTGCTTTGTGGTCTCCCCCACTTTGAAATTAAATTGCTGTTACTCGGGCATCGCTTTTATTAATACGCCGCTTAAAATTTTGCATGTCAATAGGGTGCAAAAAGCATTACTGTTTATATACAAGTATGGTTTATTTATACTTATGAAAAGCATTAAAAAGCATTTAATGTAGAATTTTTACAATATAAATTTATATATTTTATTTATATTTTTTATAATATTCAGGGCATCAATTATGCTATCTCACAAAATAAAGGGGTATATTTGGACCGAAAAATTAAAGAAAGCACAAAATCATTCAATACTATTATTGAATATGATTATTAAATATAAGAATATTAAATTAGTGATATATTTTTAGCAATAAATAAAAGCTCATTTTGGAAAATTTCTCAAAAACCTCACAAATTAAAGAAACATTCTCACCTAAGCCAAAAACTTCTAAGCCGAAAACCTGAAACTCAGCTACGCGCAGAGTGCGCGAGATATATTTCCAGGTAGGAATTTATAGACCAACTAATACGCAAGATTACATTTAATAGTGTGCAGGTTGACCAACCAGATTGTAACTGGGTGTGTTGGGTTGAGAATTGAGGCACAGGATGGAGAACTCGCAGCTTTATTGACACACCCACAAACACCATTCACATACAATTATAGACAGACAATATTTAATACTTTTAGGCAGATAATATTTGTCGAAGGACTCCACTCTAAGCCGAAAAGAAACTCAGCTACGCGCAGAGTGCGAGAGATATATTTCTTCTCCAGGTAGAATTTATAGACCTAATACGCAAGATTATATTTAATATATTTCCTCTCAGAAGGAGAGTCTATAAATTGTTTCTCAGCGGAAACGCAGGTTGAGCTGTACTTCCTCTGTGGTGAGAGTCTGGGGGAACCTACTGATCATTTCTCCTGAACGCCAAAGGCGGGGGACGCTCGTGCCAATGAGTAGGATTTGATTGATCGCTCTACGGACATTTTATGCATACGTTGGGCTAATTAGACAGGGACCTACAGTTTAACCAGTGAGTAAGAGGAAGCACCTTACAAAAAGTAGATTGCTATTAAAACTAAATGAAAATGTTTCGAATATTTTTAACTATGACTAAAAAAAATATTTTTGTGACAATTTATTTTCTGTTTTAATACGATCACTTCAACTAGGCAAATAATCCGAATTAAATATTTATTTTTTTAGACTAAGTGTTTTTTCCCTATCAATACAATTATAAATTATCAAAGCAAAAAAAATTAAAACATTAAATTCGATAAACACTAAGTGTAAATTTCAGTTTGTTTTAAATTGCAACTTTTCATTTAATATTTTATACATGAAATTAAAGGAGTATTGAAAACAAATATTTATGCACTTGGAATTCAAGAAAATAAAATTTATTTTAATAATAATATTTATGAAAATTTATTGCAAGTATTTTATTTTCATTATTGTGAACAATGATAATTGATTATATTGTAAATAATTTAAATGAAAAGGTCCTAAGTAGTATCTTTTTTTAAATTAAATGATAATACATAGATGGAAATTTAAAAAAATAATTTTTGAAGCCTTTAAAACAGATTTTAAGATTAAAAACATTTTTTTTTTTTTTTTTTGCAGAAATCATTCTTTCTATATGAATAATAACATAAATGATAAAACTACTATAAATTTATGATGTCATAACAATAAATCGTTTTTATTCTTGTACACCTATGGTGAAATTGCTAATGAAGAAGTGATTTTAAATCTTCAGTGTATTGAAATATTCGAAAGTTTATGTATTGATATATACTAAACAACGTATTTTTTAAATTTATGAGGAGCGAAATCTATCTTACCAAAAAGAAAGAGTTCTCTTCACACCTTGGGGTTTATTTAGGCATCATAGAAAATGCATTAACCTAAAACACGTTAAATCTTCAATGGCTAGTACAACAAAGCCTCCTCCATTATGAGAGGGGAAAAGAAGCAACAAAAATGGACTTTCCATTCACCACTCTTTCAATGCTAAATAATGAAACAGTAATCCACACTATCTTCCTGATAACTACTATTTCAATCTCGTTTTCCAGCGCCCTGCCGGGATTTAATAGAATCGATTGGATTTTACGCTTATTTTTGTAAATGAAACGGGGTGTTGATACTGCGTCTCATGGTTATTTTTATAGGTTTAATAAGATGCTAAGGTGAGGAGATGGTAATGATCTCATGTTATGGAATGTCGTGCCTATTTTGTGCTCTTCTATTGAAGTTGCCTCCTAATACATAATATGAATGCGTTTATTTTTTTCTTTTAACCTCAACAGAAATAAATTTCTTAAAGCAACCAACCATGCTCAAATCCCAATTTTTGTGAAACAAATCTAATTTTTCTTTAAAGAACGGATTTTTAGATTTCAAAAAAATGTTTGTTCTGGGTTTTTGTTTATTTGTTTGTTTCTATTTCTTTTATTGATGGCCTGCTGGCTAATTGGCCAGCGCTCTGCCTTTGGTGCCACAGGCTTCAGGGGTTTGAATCCTGGCGGTGGCAGGGATGTTTGTGAGTGGTTCGGAATCCACATTAAACTGTAGGTCCCGGTCTAATTAGCCTAAAGTGTGCACAAAATGACCAAATAGACTAATGACACAAATGGCCAATAACAGAGCGGCAAACCAAACCAAACACTCCTTCCTTTTTGTTCATTTAAAAAGTGCCAAACAGAGAAAATGTTCCAGAATATGTTGGAGGATTGACTATTCGTCTATTTGATTTTCATTGTTAAAAAAAATTTCCATATTGCAGCCTATACGACTCCACCGTCTGTAAATTGTGAAATTAACATTAAGCGAAGAAGGCAGGGAACCCATTGCCAAAACTGTAGATCATTTAGCCGACAAGGCGTTGCCCGAGGTGCACCAACGAGGAGGTAGATCTACGTTGCACCTAAACTGTTGCCTGACGGGCCACGATTGTATGGCCAATCATCTTTTTCGTATGAAAATATTTGCCAGCCCAAAATGCATGCTCTGCAATCTTGGTGAGGACATGGATTCATCTCACCTTCCTGTCTGCCCTGCACTTGTTTCCTCTACTGTGTAGGGTCGTTACTGGGAGGCTGGGGCCCTTATGGACTAAACATGTCACTATGTGATTTCCTTCGATACTCGTTGTTGTTTTCATGTTCCTTGTGTTCTTTTTTTTTTTTTTCAATATATACATATTCAATTTCAATATATATATATATATATCTTCTTTCAAATTTTCAATCATCATAAAATACTTTTTATTCATCCACTCAAGTTCAAATACATTTTTTTTAACTAGTAGTGGATGACAGTGGATGTTAATACAGTTTTTTCAAATATTAATTCAGTAATTAATTTTTTAGATTTAAGTTGCATGTATCAACCAATAGATGGCGCAAGATTAATTTAAAAAAAAATGAATAAAAATTATTTATAAAGGATTTTTCTGTAATATAGTAAAAAAAAAAAAAGGAGGAATTGACTTTAAAAAATTTTTTTTATATTACTTGTATCGCATATTGTTACTGTAATATTTGACTCTGACTATTATAACAAATTTCTCAAAAATTTATATATTGTGAGCTTAAATTATATGCAGGATGCGCCCCGACTTCGAAATGTTTGAGAGATATAGATCAACGTTAATGGGGAGGGGGAAAACCCAAACAAATCACTGTCCTCTCGTCTTCGAAGCACTTCTTTTTCAACCCTCATGAATACAAGCACACTCGGAGATGCCAATCGTTTGCGGCTCCCGAATGATGAATGCAGGCCTGTAACGTTATCAGAGGATGATTAGCGATGACAGACCCTTACAAATGATCGCGATGAAGAGGAGACCTCATGAGTCACCCGTTCTTTCTCGCAAAAAAAAAAAAAAACTCCTGTTATATGGCAAGAATATACAGCGGTATACGTTCAATTTTATATGCATTCTATTTGAACGCGTCGTATACAACCCTTGTTTGGAATACGTCTCGAGAGTCTTCACCAGATGGATGAAAGTCGAAAACTTTGAAGAGCAATACTTCCCCCTTGCCTCATAAAAAATTCTGAAGAAGTACTAATATTTTTCCGAACCGATCAAAATAGAGAGTTTTTTTGCATACTGTACTTTAAAAATATGGTATTTTTTTTCTCCATAGCGCTCATGCTCATAGGAAACATTATTACAGATACGCATGCGCAATTTCCTATGAGCACGAGCGCTAGGGTGACCGTATTTTTAAAGTATGGTATGCGAAAACTCTCTAATATCACATTTCGAAACGTTCAGACGAGAAGTGTTTCGTAATTTTACATAGGCACTACTCCATAACTTGTACGTTCATTGCCACTGCCAAAACTGAAGGAAGATTTTCTGTAAGCGTCAAATCTGTTGTCTTTAATTAAATCAAGTAGGAAAATAGACAAAAAAGAAAAAAAACGAAAGAAATTAGATAAGTAAGCATTTCATTCAAGTACTTTTATATATACATTTTAATGCTAAATTGGGTTTAAATTATTTTATACAACTCTGTCAATGTATAACATAAATAAGAATAGGATTTTTTTGTGGAACTGATTAATCAGTTTCACTTTATGAAAAATTCGTTTGGTATACGTCCAAAAATGTCAAACGGATTGAGGATGTATATTAGTTATCACTGTAATTAATACCTTTCTTGACAAATCTTGAAATGCACCGAATTTGAACCACCAAGTTAAAATTAGTATGTTTCAATTGAAAAAATTGATAGACTACTGAAATAATTGCTTGCTTAAATAGTACTTATGAGTGGAAAAACCATAAAAATATAAGTAAAATGTATTTGAAACGAGCATGTAACGCAAACTCGAGTCTTCAACAGTAATCATTTAAAGAATTAATTAAAAATGCCGTCCCCTGATTCCTTTGGTGGCCTGTTGGTAAACTGGCCATCACTCTGGCCTTTGGTAATTACAGGCTTTAAAGTTCAAATGGCTGTTTGAATGTTTGTCGGTGGTTCGAAATCCACTAAGGGGTCCCGGCTAATTTGCCCAATGTGTGCATAAAAAATCAAACCTGATTCTTTTTGAAAAAAATTATTAACAAATTTCTTCATGTTATGCCTAAATTTCCAAAAGTAAAAGACATTTGACGACAATATCTTCATAATCTGTAAAAATAGTGAATCAAATTATTATATTTCAAGGAAATTCAGATGATAAACGTTTCAAATTAGAGGAATGAAAATACTTTTAATAAAAGACTTTATAATAATATGAGGCCTAAAAATAGTAATTTGAAAATTTGTTTTTTAAAAATAAAACCAGTTAAAAAGATTTGAAATTCAAAAATTTCCTCTTTGGAAACTCTGAAGAAAATTTTCAAACTCTAACAAAACTATGGAAGAAAAAAAAAAAAAGCTAAAAATGATCAAGTACATGGTCTAACATTCGTCGTAAGTAAAAAGCATTAAATAAAGTTAATTTTTATATTGACATATTTTATTGAACATCATTTTTTTTATTTGCAATTAATTTTCTTGTAAGACTCAAGACCTAATATCCATCATCCTGAACATACTAACAGGTACAATTTTCTCGAACAAATAATACAACAAATGTTGCATATAAATAACACCACTTATGATATTTTATTTTCTTCAAGAAAGTGTAAAATTCAACGAAATTGATTAAAATGCATCTTAAATTTCAGCAGACATTAAATAATAAATTCTTTTTAATTATTACTCAAAGTTTTAATAAAGTAATTTACCGGAAACTATTACATAAGGTATTCTGGAAACAGAAATAATAAGTATACTGGTTTCACAAGTTTCAACTTCAGCGAAATAAAATCGATCAAATTTATTTCAGATAAAATTCAAATAAATATTTATTTTTAACCAATAAAACATTTATTTTAATCTACAGAGAGCAATTTTCACCATTATGAATGTGTTTTGATGCATAATTCAGTATTCAAGCGTCTTTTCATTTCATCTACTAATTACGAATTGGAATAAATTTAAGAATCCTTAACAACTTAAATTATTCTTAATTCATCATGAATAAAGAATTCCCTAAAAATTAAGGAAATTCCCTAAAGGTTGTCGACTACGTAATTAGACACAAACTTCTCAAATACCAAAACTTAAAAAATGGTTGACAAAGTTTGTTTTTCTTGTTAAACAATTTTAATTAAAAACTAATTTAAGACATAAATGAGTCAGTTCTCTTATAGAAGTTAAATTGAAGTACTATTACAAAGGATTAAGCCAGATCCCATGGAAATACCAAGTATATTAGCAAAAATTAAGATATATCAAATGTATAATAGGAAGAGAATGTTAATCAAATGAAATTTGAATTCATTTGAGATTAAAGTATTTCATTAGAAACAAGTAATATAAAAAAAAAAAGGTTTTTAAGTCAATTCTACTTTTTTTCTCTATTGCATAAAGTTCTTTATAAATATTTTCATTCATTTTTTAAGTTTATCTGGCGCCATCATTGGTGATACACACCCAAAATTAAAAAACTAAAATGAATTAATTAATTCCATTACTGAATTAATATTCGAAAAAAATTGTAAGAACATCATGTGTCATCCACTATAAGTTTAAAAAAAATGCATTTGAACTTGAGTGGATGAATAAAAGTATTTTTATGAACGATTGAAAATTTGAACAAGGGGTATAGGGAGAGTATGAGCTAATAGAACGAGTGAAAAAAAATTAATGAAACAAATCGTTTTATACCCATAGAAGTAATAAAAAAAAAGCGCAAAAAGAAAAATAAAATGGAAATCATAAACATAACAATGATTAATGAAATCATACACGTAGCAACGGATTTGTTAATTAATGCTACCGGAATACAATAAACTGAGCAAATAACAAAAAATAAGCGGAATCTATTGGATATGCATCTCTATAAAGTATGCAAAAACAATTCCAATGCGATTTCGTTAAGTCCAAAAATATTAGTTGATTGTCAAAGATAAAAATATGGATTCCGATTTCAGAAAAGGAGGGTTTTCAAATTTTGGTTCAAATGTTCTTTTCAATAACTAAATAAAAAGAAAGCATACATATTAAAAGAACATTGTAACATAAATGTGCTGACTTATATCATTAAACAAAATAATTACAAAAAATACACTTAAATAAATAATTACAAATATAATATAAATATTGACTTAATTAATATATTACTAATTGTTTTTACTGAATATAATACAAGTCTAAATTTTAACATATAACTGTTTTAGAGTAATCAAAATACATAATTATGATGCAATAAAAAGGAAAGGAAGCTTGCCATAATTTATTATCTAACCATGCTTCCTCCTACGCACTGACAAAAGCCCCTATGGCGTTTAGAAGAAATGATCAGTAGGCCTCCAGACTTTCACCTGAGAAGAAGTACTACGCAACCTACACTCCAGCTGTGAAACGTTTAGTTTGTAATCTCTCATCCCAAGAGGCAATATATTTAACGCAACCCTGCGTATTAGTTGGCCTACAGACTCTCACCTGGAGAGGAAGCATCTTACGCGCACCCTGCGCACAGTTGAGTATCGGATTCGGTCTAAAAGTGGGGTCCTTCCACGAATAGATATATACGTCTTTAAATATGTTACATATTGTATGTTTTAATTGTATATGTGTGGTGTTTGCCCCAAGTTTCTCTTTAAATATGTCGCATATTGTATGTTTTAATTGCATATGTGAGGTGTTTGTCCCAAGTTTCTCTTTAAATATGTCCCATATTGTATGCTTTAATTGTATATGTGTGGTGTTTTTGTGTGTGTATAAATAAAGCTGTGAGTTCTCCAACCTGCGCCTCAAATATCTCAACCCAATCACACCCAGTTACAATCCGGTTTTGCCCAACCTGCACACTACAATTTTATTATGGATGCATTTTTTTTTTTAAATATCCAATAAATTCAATCTTCATATTTTAACAAATGAATTTACAATACACGGAACTAACGTATAAATTGTTAGTTTTATTTTCAGAATACGGATTTTTTAACTAATTTTTATAAAATTCTTATGTATTATTTAAATTTAATAAACAAATATATTTAATCTATTTTTTTTTTTTTTTTAAATTCAATAGTGCAAATAAAATTTGAACCATTTTCACCAAAATAATGAAAACATTTTATGTAACTAAATTTTTCCGTTCAACAGGAATGCGACATAGCGTAAACAGAAAAGCTACGAAAACTTGTATAGCCAATAATTAACTCATTTATGGAACTGAAAGCAGTGATGCCATTCTAGAAAGAGAAATTCTTCACTGAAAAACACATTATATCATCTGCCATTCAAAATTAATGCGGAAATTGTAACACATTACACCGAAAAATATGTTCCAAATAGTTTTTCTGCAACTTTTACACCAATAATCTTCCAGCAAACGATTCTGGAGAGCAATACCGATTTCGAGCAAGAGAGTAAGCAACTTCATCTAAAATCCCGCAACATATGCAAAAGAATCGTAATTGAATTTTCCCTCCCGTTCGATATCGTTTGCTCAAAGTGGAGATTTCACTTCAGTTCCATCCACACTTGCGTTACTTAAATGTGATGAAAAAAAAATAAAATGGCTAAAGCCACTCAGATTGGAGAATTCCTTAAGTATTCGCCAGCCAAACTATGGTGAGAAAATAGCTTCAGACGTTTGCCATTTGTTAAATGGCAACATGTTTTCGCGTAGGGAAAATTGAAATTTTTTAGTTTCGATTCAGGCCGAGAACAAATTGGAATATTTGGTTAAGATTTGTCTAAACAACTATTTGTTTTGGCATTCCTTCAAAAACAATTTTTAGAAGTTCGTCAGGCGCAGTTAAATAAAAAGAAAAGTAATATTATACTGAAAAGTTTGATTTGGATTGTCGCTCAACG
>BPLR01018741.1:0-90331 GCA_021605095.1 Caerostris extrusa
CCATTGAGTAGATGAACTGCTTCGCGTTCAGGCACTCGACATCTTTATTCAAAATGATGATGTCTAAATTAAATTGTTCATAAGAATTCAAAAACAAACACTCACATATATATACATATATTGAAAATTACCTTTTGAAACAGAAATAAAAAATCAAGCAAAAACATACATTCCAGTAACCTTTTGTATGTGGAAAGAACTTTTATTCAGATGAAGGCAACCTTTTTTTGCCTCTTTTCAGCCAAAATCTGGAGGTTTTCTCTACATTTCTCTCCTCTTAGGGCAAGAGATGTGGTTGAAAGCTTTTTATAATAATATTTTTTTCTCTTAATCTTCAACGACCAGAAAGCATTCTTTCGTTAAGGCAAGCGTATGATTTCCAAGATCACAGGAGGTGGCTTTTGTATTGAAAAGGGGCCCCACAAATATAGTGAAAGCTGTTATTATGCTCTTTTCAACATTGAAATTTCCAACACCGAGAACGCTACAGGTGGAGGTACTCAGTATAAGATTATAGGTTTACTAAGAACACATAATATAGAAGATATAATACAAATACAAAAACAGAAAACATAAAGCAAACTTAATTTAGATCTTAATACATTGCGCAATTAGTCATTCAAATGTATCATAAGTGAAAATAAGAGCCCAAATTCTGATTTATGATCCTTCAAATGGATAGCTGGATGTGAACGGCAGTTGCCTCCTGGCTTATAAATTAATCCCTGATAGGGCAAATGATGGCAGAACAGAAATGGCTCTTTTCAGGTCTAACTTGGAGTAATTTCGACCAGTAATATATAGAAATATGAAAATCAAAATGTGTAGAGCTTGTTAATACTGATCAGAAACATCAAGATGATTGAAGAAAATATTACTTGGTCAACAATTGAATGAAACGGTGAAGAAACTGCAAAAGCATATTCTAGATGAACAATGCTACGCTGCCATGCTAAAGCAACTGAAAGAAAAATATGTAGCCTTGGTGTGTGTTCATTAGAAAACTGTCCTTATCATAATAATAAGAATAGCAGTAAATCTAATAATAGTAAAAGTAAAAATCAAACATAATTCTAACCCTTTAGCTAGTAATAATGTCTCTAACGATGAATTCCAATATCCAAATAAAAAACTAATTGCTAAATCGCTTTATATTGTTAACGGTAATGATAAATCTAATATAAAATTAAATAATAAATTTGAATCTTTGAGCAATGTAGATATTATTAATAAAAATGTTGCTTCAGTTGTTACTTTTGTAAAATGCTTCAGGTATTAAATTTGGCTTAATCCAACAGATTTATGGAAAATTTAATTTTAACTTTAAAAATTTTTGATAAAGCATTGGAAAGTAAGGTACAGATTATACTGCAGGCAAAATGCTTACAATCCACCCTGCAGATGCATCTGCACTGGGAAATAACTCATTATTTACGGAAAATAATAGTGAATATTTCTGTCATAACTCTGAAACGTCATTTGAAAGTATTTTATCAATGGTTACCTAAAAATGTTTCTGAGGAGGTTGTCAAAGCTGCATTTATCTAAGAAGTATTTGAAGTGGAAAAAGTTATGCAATTAATTAAAACTAAAACTAAGCAGGTCTTGCTATGGCAAATAACTCCCACGAGTAGGTGAAAAAAATAATGAGATTCTTAAACTCAATAGATTCTCTGTTTAACAGAATGAATCTCACTGAAAAGTTCAAACCATATAGCATTACAGTGCTTTAAAGGCAATTTTTTACCACAACTCAACTAATTGTGGATTCAACGCACGGTTATCGACACCATATTAGAGTCTATATCCGTTCGGTAGATGCATCCCGTCCATAAAAATCCAAGCATAAATGACAAGTGTCTTAAAAAGTCTTTCCAGAGATATCCTTTTCACCCGCAGCCGTGGCAAATTATCTGCAAACGCCAGAAACGGGTCATTCCGTTGAAAATATCGGATTTCCATCCAGTCAGGGCTGGAGACCAACAAACACCCCCTTCCAAAGGACGCACATAGTATAGCATAACATATGGATAATACAATAATTATATAAAATTTTATCTTAATAAAAATGTTGCTCATATTGGGACACGACGCTTGGTTGCGTAGAATACATGCACTTCACTGTTAAAGAATATAACTTTTGAAATAAAGAAAACTTTTATTAAATTGTAGAACAGGGATATTTTTTATTATAACATACTCATGTGCCTTTTACCAAGATTACATAATACTACATGAATACAAGTTTTTATTTTGTTTTTCTTTTTATTTGCTGTAATTACATGTTGTCAATTTTTATGCATAAATAATGGTTGAAAGTTTTCGGAGTTACTTTATTTATTTCTTCATAATTGGTACGTTCGTTTCCGTAAACTCACAAATTGTCCGGTTTAGTCAACAGTTAGAATACCAATTACATATAAATAATTATAATAAAGTATTTAAATTAATCAATTATATTAATAAATACGAAAATAATTCTTTTTATTTTATTATAAATATTTTAATTTATATTTTTCCATTAATTATATTTATTCAAATTCTTATATTATTTTCATACTGGAGCTTTTCACAGAAAGCAAGTTGATTTGTGCAGCCATCTAGTAGTAGGAGTCTCAGTTATTCAGTCCCGACAAGAATATAGCTCTACAACACTCGTTTGATATTGTCCAGTTTAATGCCCTTAATATGTTGCAAATCTAAGAAGATAAAGAATTTTTTCTCTATAAACAAAATAGAAGATCTTATAAAAAAGAAATGTAGATAAAAAAATGTTGAAGACAAAAAGGAAAGGCTAATTAAAAAAAAAGGAAAATTATTGAAAAAAGACATTAAAAATGAAATGTGAAATAAAAGATTACGATTTCAATATTTCAGATATGTGACTTTGCAGCAAATTTACCGGAGTTCAAACCTCGATATGACTATAAAGAACTTCTAGAGTTCACAATCATATTTCTCAGAAGTTTTCACATAAGATAAATACACTTTAGAGTTCCAAATCGTGTTTAAAGAATGTAAAAATCAATTTACTCACTCAAAATGCATAGATATAATATAATAAGAGATTAATTTAAATTCTCCAAACAAGAAAAATCTGAAATCTACGATAATACTTTGTTTGTTGTAAAATGTTACGTGAAAAGCTGGTTTCAAGCAACATCTGCTCGTTTTGCTCCAAAAAATTGTTTTTAGCTCTTTGAAAGACAATAGGTCGACCACTGATATGGTATAGGTTAGTAGAGAATTGTGAGATATATTGTAGATGTCTTAATTGTCTGGGGAGGCTGTATCATTGTTTTGCTTAAAAGAAAATATTAACGGTTTATGATCAGTATAAATATCGAAATCTCTACCTTCAAGTAAATGCTTGAAATATTTAATGGATAAATATATACCCAAAAGTTCACTGTCGTAAACGCTGTAATTTTTCTGAGCATCATTAAGTTTTTAGAAAAAAAAATGCAATTGGCTTCCATCTATTTGGTTCTTTTTGTTGAATAACTGATCCAATAGCCCAATCAGATGCATCTGTGAGAAGTGCCAGAGGGTAATCTGAGTTGGGATATACCATTAACGCTATTTGAGCAACATCTTGTTTGCATTTTTCAAAACTTTGTCTGGAGTCATTGGTCCATGGTATTTGCGTCGATCTTTTTTTGTAGATCCTTTCAAAAGTTCATGTAGAGAGGCTTGAGTTTTTGTGGCATTATTTATATAATTACGATAAAAATTAATCATTCCTAAGAAGGAACGTAATTCGTGCATAGTTTCTGGCAATGGATAATCTATATGATAGCTTTAATTTTTTTGAGGTTGAGGTTGTGAGCCTTCCGCAGATATTTGATAGCCTAAAAAATCTATTACAGGTACTCTAAAACTGATTTGCTAATATTAATCCGTAGACCATATTTATCTAAACGCTGGAAAATTATTTTAAGATGTGAACGATGTTCTTCCTCGCAAGAAGAGGCGATCAACACATCATCTAAGTATGGAAACACAAAGTCTAGACCATAAAGAACTTCATTTATAAACCTTTAAAATGTTGCAGGGGCATTTTTGAGACCAAAACTCATTACATTGAATTGATAAAGTCCAAAAGGTGTGATGATGGCAGTTTTTGCCTTATCTTCATCTGCTACGGGAATGTGATAATATGCTTTAGTAATGTCAATTTTAGAAAATATAGTTTTATTAGTTAAAATATGTTGAAAATCCTGGATTCGAGGTATGTTATATCGATCAGGTATAGTTAAATCATTCAATCTTCTATAATCACCACACGGACGAAATGATCCATCTTTTCTTTGTTACTATATGTAGCGGACTTGCCCATTCTGAGCTAGATGGACTAATAATGTTATTGTCTAGCATATATTTAAATTCTCTTTTAGCTATTTCCAACCGTTTTGGATCTAATTGTCTTGCTTTTTACAATTTATGGGTTGTCCGTTTGTTATAATATGATGTTCACACATTATGTTTAACATTTGAAACAAGAAAATTTTTTGTTTTGTTATATTGGGATACATAGAAAATAAATCAGAATATTAACATAGCTGCTCGTTGTATTTACATTTTCACTAATAGAGATGGATGCAATGTCACCATAAACTGCAAGGTTAGTTACACCATCAATTAATCTTTTATGCTTTATATCAATTAATAAATTGAACTTATTTAAAAAATCTGCACCTAGTATAGGTTTACTAATTTTGGCCACAATGAACGGGAATTGAAATTCTCGGCGCAAACCTAGATCAAGATTTAAAATTTCTGTACCAAAAGTATCGATTGCAGTATTGTTTGCAGCATATAATTTATAGTCACTAATAAATTTGTGTTTAGAAGTATAAGGAATAAGACTTACGTCCGCTCCACTATCAACCAAAAAGCGTAAACCCGTTTTTTTTGTCGTTGACAAATAGACGGAATTGACAGCAATATTTTGTATTTTCAGCAGCAGAGTCTGCCGTTAATTCTGTTGCTGATTCTGGTTTTCCGAAGGATTATTTTTCCATGCACATGGAGCTTTGCATTTATTAGGAAATCATTTTTCTCGAAGACGAAAATGGTAATAACAGTATTTGCCAGAAGGATTGTAAGAGCGATTGCGAGACTTACTTCGATGAGAAGAAGAGTATCGACCTCTATTTCTGGTTTGGGAACGAGAGTTTCTTGTGACACTCAGTTTTTCAAGTTTATTATCCCAAAGAAGAAACTTGTTGTCGTAACTCAGTTATGGCATCTGATCCTAATGAAACATTGCTTACACAGTAAAGTTCTTGTTTTGGTTGCATTTCAACAATACAATCCGCCATTAATGAGAGTTCCTCAATTCCTTCAACACTAACTAGTAAAATATTCCGCACGGAATCAGGCATTTTGTAGAAATAATGTTTTTAGCACTTTGTCAGTAATTCCATCAGTAGCCAGGTTTCTCATTTTTTGTAAAAATTGACTGGGTTTAAGATCTCCCAAATCAAGTCTTGTAAGTAGTCTCTGAAGACGCCTATTTTCGCTTTCTTTAAAAGTATTCAGCAAACGTTCTTTTTGCAGCGGTATATTTTGTTCTATTATCATCACTTATAATGTCCCACAAACTTTCAACAAATTTCGGTTCTAATTGCGAAACTAAGTAGTTGAATTTTGTCTCCTCGGCTGTTATTCCACAAATTGAAAACTGTGCTTCAACTTGAAAGAACCATATTTCTGGTTTTTCTGCCCAAAAGGAGGTATTTTGACACTTACCCGCGCTACTTCATCTTTTTTTCGCCGATTCATTAGTTTCAATCATTGTGTAAATAATTCACGGTTTGCAAATAATTCACGGGTCACCAAGTATGTAGCGGCTTTGTAAAGGTTGCGTAGTGTTATTAAAATCCATACGGCAAAATAAAAGACGATAATCAATTTTCACATTTACAACATCTTTTATTTAATTTCTAACGCCAACTACGTTCTGTTTTTATTCTAGCGAGAAAATTCCCTTTTAACAGTGAAAGTAGAAGTTATTCAATTCTTACACCATTTTCCATCAATAGGTGTCGCTACAAATGGATTCTCCAAGAAAAGAAAAACAACAATTAGTTCATTAAGAATTGTGAATGATGTGGCAGAACATGGCGTGGTACTGATACAGTAGTAATTATATAAATAATGCCGCAAAAACTCAAGCCCCTCTACATGAACTTTTGAAAGTATCTACAAAAAAAAGATCGACGCAAAATACCATGGACCAATGACTCCAGACAAAGTTTTGAAAAATGCAAACAAGATGTTGCTCAAATAGCGTTAATGACATATCCCAACCCAGATTACCCTCTGGCACTTCTCACAGATGCATCTGATTGGGCTATTGGATCAGTTATTCTACAAAAAGAACCAAATGGATTGAAGCCAATTGCATTTTTTTCTAAAAAACTTAATGATGCTCAGAAAAATTACGGCGTTTACGACCGTAAACTTTTGGGTATATATTTTTCCATTAAACATTTTAAGCATTTACTTGAAGGTCGAGATTTCGATATTTATACTGATCATAAGCCGTTAATATTTGCTTTTAAGCAAAACAATGATACAGCCTCCCCCAGACAATTAAGACATCTACAATATATCTCACAATTCTCTACTAACCTATACCATATCAGTGGTCGAAACAATGTGGTAGCAGACAGACTGTCTAGAATTGAGAACATCTATTCACCTATTGTTGATTATGACTTGATAGCAGATGCACAAATTACTGATGATGAACTACAACAATTGAAATTACATTCCAAATCATTACATTTTAAAGAGCACCAATTGCCATCAGGAAAGCTCTTGTATTGGGATACCTCTACTTCCAGTATCAGACCATTCATACCAAAAAATTTTCGAATGACAATATTTAATACAATTCGCAGTTTAGCTCATTCTGGAATTCGAACTACTGTAAAAGAAATAACTAAAAGATTCATTTGGCCAAATATGAAAAAAGATGTTAAACAGTGGACTCAAACTGGCATGAACTGTCAGAAAAATAAAATAACTAAACATACAAAATCAGAATAGTCACAATTTCAAGCACCAGATGAGAGATTTAGTGTCGTTCATATAGATTTAATTGGACCTTATTCACCTTCTAATGGATACACATACTGCTTGACGTGTATTGATCGGTTTACCTCTTGGATGGAAGTGGTACCGTTATCATCATTGTTGAATAAAGATGTCGAGTGCCTGATTTGCTTAAATACTTTTTAATTTCTTTTATTTCATAAAAATAACGAATTTATAAAACAAAAGACCTGAATAAAATTTATGAAAGAATATGAGTAAATTTAATTTTATTTATCTTTAGAATATTTAACTTACATAAAGCATGCCATATATTCAAAATTAAGAAAAAAATTATAAATTACTATTAAGGTAAGGTAAAAAAAAGGAGTAAAATAACAAAGGAAAGTTAATTAATTCCAGACTATTTAAAACAACTTTGTTGAAATGTCGTCATTCTCATGTCCACCTACTTAAATTAATACTCAAACAAGACACTAACCTCAATCCACTTTTATGGCTGAGTACATCATCACAAGACAGAGCAATCAATTTAACATTTCTTTTTCAAACTCTGGGGCTAATTTAGCCACTTCTCCCAATTCTGTAGTGCAAACTGGAGTAAAATCAGCTGGATGAGAAAACAAGATAGCCCACCTAAATGAGAAAAAAAAAATGACATGAAAATAAATAAATATTGCATTTTTGAATTACATTTCTTTAAACCTTCATTTTAAACAACAGTTGGATACATTCAGGTAAAGCGACATTAGTGAGCTTACATCTCAAAAGCACCAAATCAAGTTTATGTTGAAACCATCCTGCTAAATTCATGATTTGGTATTTTGATTGATATATTCTTCAACATCTGTACTTTAATCAATAATAATAAAAATTACTTTGTAAAATCCTGTTTGCAAGATAAATAAATGTAAGCACAATTCCACTCCCACCCCCTTTCTAAATACAGTTAACTAGCATGCATGTTTTATAAGCTGAAATTACAGAGTTTCTCAACACTTTTTTTTAAGAATCTCTAAGAGGAAAAAAAAAAAATTACAAGCTAAATGGACTTATTCAGATATTTAATTTTGCTACTTTTGTTCAGATTTTACCACATTAAACAAATATGCTTGCTTTTTTTTTTAATATTTAAAATATATTCCTATATTTAGTTCAACTTTTCAAAATTTTAAGAGTTTCAATTGATTTTTACAACATTAGAATCACATTCTAGGAGACCTAGAATTTTGACAATTATAACATTTATTTGATTTAAGAGAATATTGATCTAGTTTTAAGCATACATACTTCAGAAAACTCAACTTTCTAAATATATATGCTTCTAATTCAGGCACCCTTATTTCAAAACATAACTACTATTTATTTTAAAAAGTCAATTTTTTTTTCTTTTTGGGGAAAAGAAATGATTTTTAGAGAAACCAAAAGCTATTTTCTCCATTTTCCATAATATAATTCATATCTCATTCTAGATAATGCAGCAACATCTTCACCTTCATTGAAATGCAGATTTTTTAAAATCTCTTCTGTTATTGGTATTTACAGTATATATCATTAATTTTTTTAATTATAAGCAAGTATTCAAAAAAAACACACTAATTATATTTCAGATTCTCAATTTCTGAGGATTGAGAATCCTTTTT
The DNA here is from genome assembly GCA_021605095.1 of Caerostris extrusa. NCBI lineage: Eukaryota > Metazoa > Arthropoda > Arachnida > Araneae > Araneidae > Caerostris > Caerostris extrusa. The sequence continues at coordinate 8,709 of BPLR01018741.1, forward strand.
CAATGGAAGATTCCCCAATTGAGAATATAATCGAATTTTTAAGACTTTCCATATATTTTCATACCTTGACACAAAAAGCAAATGTTTGTTTAAAAAAAATAACAGTAAAAATTGTGTTTATACAAAAAAATTTAAATTCCAATGGAGATTGACAAGCTATATTTTCTCAAAATGACAAATTGGAAAAGAATTAAGTCATATTTTACCTATCAATTTTATTTGAGTGCGATTTAAGATTTCCTTAAAATATATGGTTACTATATTCAATATGAAAAGTTTCTGATATATCTGTTAATCAGAAACTTTTCATAGAGCATATTCTTAAGCATTTTATCAAAATAAAATTTTCATAACTTAGATTTAGAGAGAGATTTTTTTCCTTAATAAAAGTGAATTTTACTATTTTTCAAAACATGCTATATTTATTTAAGGCATTAGAGCCTTAATAACATGATTTAGTAGTAGTTAGTACTTGAAAACTATTTCCTGGAAGAAAAAAAAAAAAAATGCTCATTTAGTATTTTTTAAAAATATTTATAAAGGACTTAGCAGTGAAGGAGAAAAACTTTTAAAAAAGAAAATTCAAATTTTTAAAAGAAGTTTATCTTTAAATGATGGATTTAAATAGTATTAAATGATTTAATAATGATTTGGCAATTTTTCCTATTTTAAAATAAATTTTGTCAATGTCACTTAAAATCAGAATACTTTTCTACAGCAGAAATATTTACAAGCCACATATAATAACAAAATTTTACATGCTATACCAAATTTCATACAATGAGCCATTTAATTTTTGCATCCATAGAATCAAATTTTTAGATTAACCATCACTTGGTTTCACATGAAATTAGAAAGATAGGAATTAAAAAAATAATACAATAATTTTTTTTAAAAGGAAGATAAAGAAAAGAGATTGACTGAATACTACAAAATTAATTTCACACAAGAAATTTTCAGTTTAAAAATCAACGATGCAAAATTTAATTGAAAATTTTAATGAATTTTATGGAAAAAAATGAGTTACCTAAAGTTACAATATGTAAATCCTAGACTATAACAAAAACAAATTACTTTTAAGAAATGCATTAAAAATTAAATAATTTTAGAAATTTTAATTTTAATTCGATAAATTAATTTATTAATACGACTCAACATATTAATTACATAACACAAATAATTTACTTACGATTCTTGCATCCATTCATGAAACTTTGTGGTTCCAATTGTTGTTTGAGCAACAAAATTTGGAAATAAATCTCCTAAATTTACCATTCTGCTGTAGATTTATGAAAATTTATCTAAACTTAAATGCAAAATTATTATATGTAAAAAAAAATCCAGAAACACAGCCTACCGGTCGTCAAGTATCACTGTAAGGATCCGTAATTGCAAGAACGCTAAGTGTTGCGTCAGATCCGTATAAATAGTGCGATGTAGTTCTAATCAGTACGAATGTTATCAGGTTGCTATGACAGGATACGAATCATTTTAAAAATAATGATTCGTATCCTGTCATAGCAACCGTTTTCAATGAGAGGCTCAAAACAGTCCCTTTGCATCTTTTTTTTCTCAATAGAATCTTTGTTTTTTCCCTAAATTTTCTCTTCTTAGATTCAACAGGCTAGCAGAAACTTCACAACATTTTTTTCCAGGATGTGACTAAAGTCTTTTCTTTGTGGGCTGCAATACTAATGTCGATTTTTAATTTTATTTGCAGCAAAAATAACCAAAAATAATAACAATATATAAATTAAATTTTTATTGTTTAACACAAATTAAAAACATCCACAAATTTATTTCATGATAAAAATGTACTTAAAAAGTGAACTTTCATTACTAATATTAAAATAATGTATAGCATCGATTTCCTCCAAAAACATTGGAAAAATCAAAGGACAAAAAGCATGTGTCTTGACTGTGATTCGAATCTGAATTATGGCGGCCAAAATGCTACGTGACATCATCATTGTTGAATAAAGATGTCGAGTGCCTGAACGCGAAGCGTTCATCTACTCAATGGTATGTGAAGGCAGTAGGAAAGAAAAGTCATGATAAATAGATAATAGTAATCGTATGATGAGAGAAAAAAAGAAGAAAGTAAGAAAAATGTAAATCATCGGTATGGAAACGTAACAAGAAATTTATGATCAGTAAATATGCATTGAAGTAAAATATCTAAAAAGCGATTAGTGAGCAGGAAATTATGGTGGTTTTGAGGCTTCGATTCCATTTAGAAGTAGAGAAAGGATACTTGTATTTTCCATTCAATTGCGTAAATATAGTTTGTGCCTTGATGAGAGGATTTTCGTGAGTAGCAATGGTATTGAAGAAATTTCTAGACAGTTTAGTAATATAGTTGTCAATAGAGTCAATTTTTAAATCTTGATGAATTGTAGAGTTGCGGACAAACCAGGGTGCTCCAGTGATGATACGAAGAAGTTTGTTTTGAATAATTTGTACAGATTTCTTGTTAGATTGTGCAGCTAGACCCCAGATTGGGGCAGCATAGGTAAGGATAGGCCTGAGAACTTGTTTGTAGCGAAGAAGTTTGTTTGACAAAGTTAATTTAGAAAATTTATTAATGAGTGGTAGAGTGAGATAATTTTTTTTCCAACATTTTTCTTTGATTTTTTGAATATGAGCTCGAAACGTAAGTTTATTGTCTATAATTAAGCCGAGATATTTAATATTAGTCGCCCATTCAATTTCTGATCAAAAAGGGAGAGATTAATATATGGTTGTCTGGCGTGTCCTTTTCGGAAAATGATAGCTTGAGATTTAGACACATTAATTGCGATGCGCCATTTAGTTAGCCAATCCTCTAAGATATTCAGAAAAATTTTGAAGAGTATTGATGACATAAAGAATAGAAGCATATTCAAGCATCATATCGACTAACTAAAATAAAAATAAAAATCTGAAATACCCAAAAAAAATTTGTAATGTTTACACCAGAAACTAAATCTAATGAAGACCAGAAAACGAAGATTTATTTTCTCAACCTTCGTGGATAAGTGTATAATAACTAGATAATCAAAGCTGAGATATCTGGGCTCAAGCCTAAACTCAACCTCAAGCATCTACTGCACCGACACAAGACAAATAAGAAAGCCCACCTATTTATGGATTATAACATGAATTAAATATTAAAATTTATATGTAATTTCCATTTTATGAGTAGGAGAATTGTTGTTTTTATATACTTGTGATATTCGGTGGCACCACCATCATTATGTCCAATATTAAATTTCAACAATTCAACTTCATTTTTTAAATAATAAAAGATAACATTAAAAGTGGAATTTTATTTTCGATTCATATTCTAGTATAGTAATGTAGTATTTTAATACTGTAATAAAATATGATAATAATAATTTGATATTTTAACAAAGAATTTAACCAAACACAGTTATGGTTAATTACACTGTTGCCATTTCTGAAGTTCTTACAAAATAAAATATAAATATTTATTGTAAAATTAAGATTTAAAAAAAAAAAAATGTAGCAGATGGTACAGAAGGTCCTTTAAAGACATGTATACATTATTTGAAAAGCCAAGAATATGCTTGTTATTTTATATTATTTAATGTGAACAGGCAATAGAATTGTAACTGTTCATATTTGATTGAATTCAGTTCTACCAAACATGTGCACTCATACTCAGAAAGCACATGAATCGTTAAAACTACGATGGCATATCTAACATAAGGAAATCATTTGATCAAAAAAAGTTTGAATTTGTCAAGATGGTGGATCTTTATGGTGATTTCCCAGCCTTCAGACTTTAGCTGATTTCCCAGCCTTCAGCTTTACATTGGAAAGCAGATATGAAAGTAATCTTCATAGATGCGGATGTTGATATGTGGAACAGCTGTTCCCTACCCAGATCGTGTTCCTGAAAAAGACTAACTTTTGTACCTCTGGCGTAAACACTCTTGCCATATTTGAAGTTCTTACAAAATAAAATATAAATATTTAGGCACATACTACAACTATATATCATCAACAAATATTTTATTCGCAAATATTAAAAAAAAACGCATTTTAAAATATAACAATAACAAAAGTCATTTGTTTTGCTTATAATAGTAAAATACATTCAAGGCTGTGGAGTGAATCGCATATAAGGAATTCCAGATGGCAGTTCTCTGACAGTGACACCTTTAGGAAAGAGTTTAGGCACATCTTCCTGCTTGATTGTAGGGAGTACCATGCAATCTCCTCCTTGCTACAAAAGCAAATAGATAAAACAATAACAAAACAATTAGGTAAAAATAAATATAATAATTGGGTAAAAATAAAATTTTCCTCAAATATATAAGAAAATATTATTTAAAAATATCTGGAGAATTAGTAAAATAAAGGAATTATGACTTTGATATTAAAAAATACATCATAAAACAATTTTAAATCTGTATTTCATAAAAAAAATACAATAATTAAATTATTACATATTTAAACTTCTTGATTTTTTATATTTCTGAAAATTTAGCCAAAACTCCAGTATTTAAACCAGAGTCCCTAAATATAAGTTAAAAAAGCCCCTCCAATAAGTTCGAGGAAGACAACTCAAACGATTTAGTTATGTTTCTTATAAATTGTGGTAGCATGGCAGAAGTGATGATTTTATTAATTGTGCAACAGGCTTTGTATGGTCTGAAGGTTATAAACATGAATGTAACACACTGGAAAATAAAATACAATTAAACAAAGAACCATTTCCAATTCTAAATAGATATTGAGGTAACCCTGTTAGCAAGAAGATAGAGAAAAGTAATAACTAAATCATTTGATATATTTGGTACACAAGGCTTTTAATTAGCAAATAATTGCCTAGCCTTTCCATTGACTTCAAAGGCTTTATTATATTTTTTAACTTTCAATTTGATTGGTTTTGATAAATGAAACATTGATGAATCTAGGTTTTAAAAAGAAAGTTGTACATTTTTTCTAAAAATGCTTTGTACTTTATCTCTTTCTATACTATGATAAGTGAAATCCAATTAGAAACAACTTATGCTTAAAAGAATAACTCAATGTTATAAATTAATTTTAATTATTGTATCCAGTGCTAATGGGTATCATTTTCAGGTGGCCTTTTATTAAAAAAAAAAAAAAAAAGTTTAATTTAATGAAAATATATAAAAATAAAAAAAATTTAAGTACCTCCCAGTTAACTGGAGTAGCAACTTTCTTGTTCATAGTAAGTTGTAAAGAATCCACAACTCGCAAGACTTCCCTGGAAAAAAAAAAAGACAAAAATTAAAGAATGAAAACAAAAGTATGTTATATATAAATTAGTCATTTCAAGACAATTTCACAGAATACTATAAAAAATTAAAAGAAAAAGATTCCACATTAGGAGTTTAAAAATAAAAATTTTAAATATTCATTTTATTGCATATAAAATTGGAAGAACTTTGAACCAGACGAACCAAACAGTGCAATATTTAAAAATTGATATTTTCAGAATATTGTTATAGAAGATCCAGACAAATTTGATAAATACAGATTTCAGACCAAAAGATGAACTAAGCGGAGATCTGAATCCAAGATTAGGTTTTGCATTAGATGCATTTTAAATTATCATGATGCAATCATTAAAATTTTTTGCTCAAAATAAGTAAGAGAAAAGAGTGATGAAATGATTTTGAGTGCAATATTTTTAACAAACCTAATTATATATCTAAATCAATGTAAAAATAACAAGTTTTCATACTTAATATATTTAAATTAAAGATAAATACTCAGTTAATATTATCTTTCCTACTAGACATTTCAATGAACAGAATCTGCAACAAAAAATTAAAATGTCTCATTTTATATATGAAAGTATTAACACATTCTTTAAAAAAGAATTCATTTGCATGAATCTTTTGATAAGGAACTATGACAAATATTTAGGTTGCATAATCAACACCAAAAATGAAGAGATTTTAAGATCATAGTAAGAAAATTAAATTTAATGCTAGTTCAAAAACCTATTAAAAAACAAAATACTCTTTGAAACTAAATCTAAACTTTTTCTCTATATATAATATTTTATTCTGGCTTATATCAGTAATACTTCATATAAATAATCATAATTTCTTTCGATAATTTAAATTTCCTATGCCTTTATTGATTTCAATAATTAAACATAAAAATACATTCAATAAATAATATCTATTTAAATAATGTGTTACAAACATTTAAAAATATAAACCATTCAAATGAAATTATTCAAGTTTTTATGGAACTGTATTATTCACACAAATGGTTACTATTATATTTATTTTCAAGATATATACTAAATGATAAATACTTAAAACATCTTCCAGTAGTAGCTGGATACAAAATTGAAAGTTTCATTCTTTTATCAGGACCTACAACAAAAACCTGCAAGCAAAAAATATATATATATATATATTAAAATTTCTACCAAGAATACTTAATTTTTAAGGAATCTAGACGGATAATGCCCATTACAGATTAATTTCAAATATATTCATATTCTAACATTGAAAATCAAACTTTCAGGCCATTAAAAAAAAAAAGAAAAATACAAATTGCCATTCAGAAAAACTGCAGAATTTAATGTATCCATATTTACCTAACTTAATGGCTAATTTAATTTCATACTACTTTTTGCAAATGACTAAAATTTTAAATGTCTATTACACTTTAACTGAATTAAAGTAAGTAAAAAATATCAGTTATATTTCATTATATTCAAAACAAGTACTCACTTAAGAAATACTATAGAGCCAGAAGATTATTAATGAAAAGTATAATCTATTTTTAATTAGAACCTAGATTTTCCAAGTTTTAGTGACCTGGCATTTTACTTTTGTGGCTCAGTACCAGGATTTGTAATTATCATTTTTAAACACTGATATACATAAATTCTGTATCATTAAATAAATCCTAGTAAAATTTAAAGAAAAGAAGACATAAAAAAATCATTCCTATTATAGTTCCATTGAAATTAAATGAGGAACAATAATTTCATCAAAACACTAACATGCTGCTCCTAAAATGTTAAAAACTTACAGCTCTAGCAGTTAGAGGCAGTCCATCTTTATCCTTTTCATCTGGATCCAGCATGCCCAACAGTACAGCAAGTTCTCGCTTTTCATCTGCGATGATAGGGAATGGAAAACCTTCACCTTTTAGGCAGGCATAAGATTTGATATCCTATAAAATAAATTTCACTTACAACATAGCTGCACATAATTAAATATAATCCAAAGATCATAAATTTAGCTAAAAGAATTTTTACTTCCTTCTTGTTGAGATTTATATTCAGGATATGCATCAAGAAAAGTGCACACCTGGTCTTAACCTAGATACATGAAATTATTTCATTTATTTGTGTATGAATTTTTATATGTACTATTACAATTGTGGTAGTATAAATCTGGGATTCAAGTGCTGTAATTTCCTGCTTACAATTTGCAGCAGTGCAGACAGTAAAAGAAAACCATCTGATGTAATCCATTGACTATTTCTGTCCATTATGTTAAACTTTGTAATATAGAGTAAAAAAATCTTAAATTAACATTGCATTTTGAAATTTGAAAAAATGTTTTTGATTTCCTAACATTAAAAAAACTGAAGAGGGCAAAAATAACACAGAAAATATGAAAGCACTAAAATTAAAGATTACAGGATCCTTATCATGGAAATGTTAGTAAAATATAAGTTAACCTTGAAAAAAATTATATAACTTGTAATCTTTATATTTGTTTGAAAAGAAAATATTAGTGTCACAGTAATTTAAACAATGTTGAAATTTCTATTATCTTTGGACGAAAAACGTTCTTTGAAGATGCAATCATAGAAATTTACTTTCATTGATAATTTTGAAGTAGGTAGGCCAAAGGTTGCAGGCAACACTCTATATATTCTATAGATTATAGATGAGAAATTATAATATATAAGCATTAAATGTTCTTTTAACAGCAATGAAGCCTAAAATATAGCTATTTTACCTAAAATGAAGCCTAAAAGATAGCTAGAAAGCTTCACTTTCAAAGAATTAAAAATCTATTTTAATTTGGAGTGTTCTATAGCAGCATTAATTTGCAAATATACATTTGGCTAATGAATTAGATTTAGAAGTAGTTGATTATAATTGGAGAAACTCCTTATCCTTCCCAAAAAAGAACTTCAGTCAGAGAATAAAATAAACAGCACATCTCTACTATAAAGTGAGAATGTTTCTGGCCATGAGCCAAATATACACAGGAATAAAAATCGTAAAAATTATTTAACATGCTTATTTAATTTCTTTCTCTATAATAAAAAATTTGATAAATGATATTGCGCACATTTAATAAGAATTTTAGTATCAAACATTTAATCAGGTAACTTTTATTGATCAATTCTTTTATATTCATAAAAAAAAAAAATGCTTTTTACAAATATATATTGATTTAAAAAATTTCTGATTATCACAGGGTTTTGAATTCCAGATTTTCAAAGGTCTAAGCTAAAATTCTTGACGGATTAACAAAAGGCTAGAACATTTTAGCCATCCCTCATAATAACAAAGAAATTTACATTATCTTAAATATTTAATAGTTATGAAGGAGATCGATGATTGGGAAACACTGTCTTAGATGGCATCATGAAGGCAGTCAACCAACAAAAAGGACTAATTAACAGAAAAATAAATATAAAAGAAAAACTTTCTAAGTGAAAAAGTTAAAGGAAATCAGTGCTTTCATGGATACTTTGCAAATGATAAAATCAGAAACTTCAAATAAGCAAAATTTGCTGTGTTAAAACACAAGCTATGCATATCAAAAGTACACAGAAATTTAGAAATCCATATAAAAAAAAATAAATAGTTTACAATTTACCTATTCTAAACACAAAGAAAACTGTTCCTTATTCAAAAATTGGTGAATTAAATTGCATTTAGAAAACTAATGTTACCAGAATGATGGCTTGGACTCATTCTATAATGCAGAACATATATAGATTTTTGTGACTGCCAGGAACTTCGGAGCCTAGTATTTTATATAGCTAGATCAAACCAAACAACATGCTCTTCTTCCAAATATTTAGCATCTTCATGACCTGGCACCATATTATGCATTTCTATGTATAAATAAATTTTTTTACCTATATGTGTGGAATTCACTGGATTTCCTAATTTGGCAACTTTTATTCCGCTTGGTCTATAAATTTTCATTTTTAAGTTAATTTTTCAGTTTTTATCAAAAATTCCCTGACTTTTCCGGGTTTCCAGTTTGAGTGGTCACACTATGAAATCTGTAACTGTTTCAAAATCTATAATTCTCCATTTCAAGATGGGTAAAATAACGATTGGTATTATAATCTTGGTTAATCAGTAGTCCATCTGCTTAGCTTTTCTCTCAATGGTCTCAAAAAACTTTTTATATATTTTATGTTCTAGCCATCATTGCAATGCCAGAACTTGTATCAATTTGCTAAAATGTTACTATGATTATTAACCCCGGAATTCCTAATAACCTCAGAGGAAATTAGAATTCCTAATGACTTCTTGATTAACTCCGTTTTCAACAAGAAAACTACCATAAAGGTGTCACTAAATCAGTATTTTACAATCTGTATTACAAAATGACAGGTATAAAGAAATTCAGTTAAAAAAATCAATAGCTCTAAATAATTCATTATGAATTATAAGAACCTTATAAATGAACATATGAGGCTTAAATGTATAATTTTAATTTATCACATTACAATAGCATCTATTTTTCTATTTTCAATTATTATGCAAACTTAAATATAAACAGGTACAAAAATGAAACTTTACTGCTGCATAATATGTTAAAGAAAATAAGGATTGTTCTGGAATAAACATTGTTTTGGAATAAACAGGATTGTTTATTTCCCAGATAAAAAATTATTATTATTATTTTTTTTTTGCTTAAATACTTTTACTTTTATTTCATAAAAATAACGAATTTATAAAACAAAAGACCTGAATAAAATTTATGATAGAATATGAGTAAATTTAATTTTATTTATCTTTAGAATATTTAACTTACATAAAGCATGCCATATATTCAAAATTAAGAAAAAATTATAAATTACTATTAAGGTAAGGTAAAAAAAAGGAGTAAAATAACAAAGGAAAGTTAATTAATTCCAGACTATTTAAAACAACTCATGTCCACCTACTTAAATTAATACTCAAACAAGACACTAACCTCAATCCACTTTTTATGGCTGAGTACATCATCACAAGACAGAGCAATCAATTTAACATTTCTTTTTTCAAACTCTGGGGCTAATTTAGCCACTTCTCCCAATTCTGTAGTGCAAACTGGAGTAAAATCAGCTGGATGAGAAAACAAGATAGCCCACCTAAATGAGAAAAAAAAAATGACATGAAAATAAATAAATATTGCATTTTTGAATTACATTTCTTTAAACCTTCATTTTAAACAACAGTTGGATACATTCAGGTAAAGCGACATTAGTGAGCTTACATCTCAAAGCACCAAATCAAGTTTATGTTGAAACCATCCTGCTAAATTCATGATTTGGTATTTTGATTGATATATTCTTCAACATCTGTACTTTAATCAATAATAATAAAAATTACTTTGTAAAATCCTGTTTTGCAAGATAAATAAATGTAAGCACAATTCCACTCCCACCCCTTCTAAATACAGTTAACTAGCATGCATGTTTTATAAGCTGAAATTACAGAGTTTCTCAACACTTTTTTTTTTTTTTTTTTAAGAATCTCTAAGAGAAAAAAAAAAATTACAAGCTAAATGGACTTATTCAGATATTTAATTTTGCTACTTTTGTTCAGATTTACCACATTAAACAAATATGCTTGCTTTTTTTTTTTAATATTTAAAATATATTCCTATATTTAGTTCAACTTTTCAAAATTTTAAGAGTTTCAATTGATTTTTTACAACATTAGAATCACATTCTAGGAGACCCTAGAATTTTGACAATTATAACATTTATTTGATTTAAGAGAATATTGATCTAGTTTTAATCATACATACTTCAGAAAACTCAACTTTCTAAATATATATGCTTCTAATTCAGGCACCCTTATTTCAAAACATAACTACTATTTATTTTAAAAAGTCAATTTTTTTTTCTTTTTGGGGAAAAAGAAATGATTTTTAGAGAAACCAAAAGCTATTTTCTCCATTTTCCATAATATAATTCATATCTCATTCTAGATAATGCAGCAACATCTTCACCTTCATTGAAATGCAGATTTTTTTAAAAATCTCTTCTGTTATTGGTATTTACAGTATATATCATTAATTTTTTTAATTATAAGCAAGTATTCAAAAAAAAACACACAAATTATATTTCAGATTCTCAATTTCTGAGGATTGAGAATCCTTTTTCAATGGAAGATTCCCCAATTGAGAATATAATCGAATTTTTAAGACTTTCCATATATTTTCATACCTTGACACAAAAGCAAATGTTTGTTTAAAAAAATAACAGTAAAAATTGTGTTTATACAAAAAAAAAATTTAAATTCCAATGGAGATTGACAAGCTATATTTTCTCAAAATGACAAATTGGAAAAGAATTAAGTCATATTTTACCTATCAATTTTATTTGAGTGCGATTTAAGATTTCCTTAAAATATATGGTTACTATATTCAATATGAAAAGTTTCTGATATATCTGTTAATCAGAAACTTTTCATAGAGCATATTCTTAAGCATTTTATCAAAATAAAATTTTCATAACTTTAGAGAGAGATTTTTTTCCTTAATAAAAGTGAATTTTACTATTTTTTCAAAACATGCTATATTTATTTAAGGCATTAGAGCCTTAATAACATGATTTAGTAGTAGTTAGTACTTGAAAACTATTTCCTGGAAGAAAAATAAAAAAATGCTCATTTAGTATTTTTTAAAAATATTTATAAAGGACTTAGCAGTGAAGGAGAAAAAACTTTTAAAAGAAAATTCAAATTTTTTAAAAGAAGTTTATCTTTAAATGATGGATTTAAATAGTATTAAATGATTTAATAATGATTTGGCAATTTTTCCTATTTTAAAATAAATTTTTGTCAATGTCACTTAAAATCAGAATACTTTTCTACAGCAGAAATATTTACAAGCCACATATAATAACAAAATTTTACATGCTATACCAAATTTCATACAATGAGCCATTTAATTTTGCATCCATAGAATCAAATTTTTAGATTAACCATCACTTGGTTTCACATGAAATTAGAAAGATAGGAATTAAAAAAATAATACAATAATTTTTTTTTAAAAAGGAAGATAAAGAAAAGAGATTGACTGAATACTACAAAATTAATTTCACACAAGAAATTTTCAGTTTAAAAATCAACGATGCAAAATTTAATTGAAAATTTTAATGAATTTTATGGAAAAAATGAGTTACCTAAAGTTACAATATGTAAATCCTAGACTATAACAAAAACAAATTACTTTTAAGAAATGCATTAAAATTAAATAATTTTAGAAATTTTAATTTTAATTCGATAAATTAATTTATTAATACGACTCAACATATTAATTACATAACACAAATAATTTACTTACGATTCTTGCATCCATTCATGAAACTTTATGGTTCCAATTGTTGTTTGAGCAACAAAATTTGGAAATAAATCTCCTAAATTTACCATTCTGCTGTAGATTTATGAAAATTTATCTAAACTTAAATGCAAAATTATTATATGTAAAAAAAAATCCAGAAACACAGCCTACCGGTCGTCAAGTATCACTGTAAGGATCCGTAAAAGCAAGAACGGTAAGTGTTGCGTCAGATCCGTATAAATAGTGCGATGTAGTTCTAATCAGTACGAATGTTATCGGTTGCTATGACAGGATACGAATCATTTTAAAAATAATGATTCGTATCCTGTCATAGCAACGGTTTTCAAGAGAGGCTCAAAACAGTCCCTTTGCATCTTTTTTTCTCTCAATAGAATCTTTTTTTTTCCCTAAATTTTCTCTTCTTAGATTCAACAGGCTAGCAGAAACTTCACAACATTTTTTTCCAGGATGTGACTAAAGTCTTTCTTTGTGGGCTGCAATACTAATGTCGATTTTTAATTTTATTTGCAGCAAAAATAACCAAAAATAATAACAATATATAAATTAAATTTTTATTGTTTAACACAAATTAAAAACATCCACAAATTTATTTCATGATAAAAATGTACTTAAAAAGTGAACTTTCATTACTAATATTAAAATAATGTATAGCATCGATTTCCTCCAAAAACATTGGAAAAATCAAAGGACAAAAAGCATGTGTCTTGACTGTGATTCGAATCTGAAATGAATAAAGATGTCGAGTGCCTGAACGCGAAGCGTTCATCTACTCAATGGTATGTGAAGGCAGTAGGAAAGAAAAGTCATGATAAATAGATAATAGTAATCGTATGATGAGAAAAAAAAAGAAGAAAGTAAGAAAAATGTAAATCATCGGTATGGAAACGTAACAAGAAATTTATGATCAGTAAATATGCATTGAAGTAAAATATCTAAAAAGCGATAATTAACAGGAAATTATGGTGGTTTGAGGCTTCGATTCCATTTAGAAGTAGAGAAAGGATACTTGTATTTTCCATTCAATTGCGTAAATATAGTTTGTGCCCTGATGAGAGGGTTTTCGTGAGTAGCAATGGTATTGAAGAAATTTCTAGAAAGTTTAGTAATATAGTTGTCAATAGAATCAATTTTTAAATCTTGATGAATTGTAGAGTTGCGGACAAACCAGGGTGCACCAGTGATAATACGAAGAAGTTTGTTTTGAATAATTTGTACAGATTTCTTGTTAGATTGTGCAGCCTGATCCCAGATTGGGGCAGCATAGGTAAGGATAGGCCTAAGAACTTGTTTGTAGAGAAGAAGTTTGTTTGACAAAGTTAATTTAGAAAATTTATTAAAGAGTGGTAGAGTGAGATAAAAATTTTTCCAACATTTTCTTTGATTTTTTGAATATGAGCTCGAAACGTAAGTTTATTGTCTATAATTAAGCCTAGATATTTAATATTAGTTGCCCATTCAATTTGTTGATCAAAAAGGGAGAGATTAATATATGGTTGTCTGGCGTGTCCTTTTCGGAAAATGATAGCTTGAGATTTAGAGACATTAATTGCGATGCGCCATTTAGCTAGCCAATCCTCTAGGATTTTCAGAAAATTTTGAAGAGTATTGATGACATAAAGAATAGAAGCACCTTGGGCAAGAGCAGCAGAATTGTCAGCAAATAGGCAAGTGGAATGTTAGTGCATTGAGGAAAGTCAAAGATTTTTAGTGCATTGAGGGAAAGTCATATAAAGTAGAGAATAGGACTTAGCACGCTTCTTTTAGGTGTACCAGCACTAATACGACCGATTTTGAAGAATTCATTATGAAGTCGAACTTGAAAATTTCTATTTTTAAGATAATTTGTAATGATAAGTGTGATCCAAGTTGGAAATTGAAGTTTGATCATTTTTGTAGATCAGTCCATTGTGCCATAGTCGATCGAAAGCTGGTATCTTGCCATAATTTTCGAATTCTGTTTTTTTCCGCAATTTTAGAGGTGATTTCAGTAGAAAGTTTTTGATGTGGAGTACTGAGTTCTTTAGATTTGGCAGCAAGGTTGAAAGCAGAAGTCACAGCATAGTTGAATTTATCAATTATTTTGTCAATATCTTGAATATTGGAGATGACTGGAGTACCAGGAATGCTTTGAGAGAGAATTTTAGTAAAAATATTCCAATTGGTAGTTGTGATTATGCTATTGAGGAAGGGCGTAAATGAATTATGAGAGACTTCAACTATCACAGGGTTATGATCACTGGAAAGATCATTGATAGAAGAAGCAGGCCCGGCGTTTAAATTTTTAAGAAGTGCGATGTCAAGAATACTATTGCAAGGATTGTGAAGGCAGAAATATGTGGGATCATTAGGAGCAATAACATTGAATGCATTAAGATTTGTCCAATCGAAGAGAATAGAACCATTTATGTTGCTGCGTCCATTATTCTATGCAGGATGCTTGGAATTGAAGTCACCAAGTAGAATTACTTGTTGATTGGAGTTCGCTATTGTATCAAGTTCTTGTGTGAGGAATCTACCAATTGGAGGGCGATAAATGCTAGCAATAGTAATTTTTAGGTTATTCCTGAGATTAATAACGATAGCAGAGTTTTCAAAGCTGGTTGTAGTAAAATGAATTTGATGATTATTAATATTTTTATGAATGCAGATAGCCGTGCCTCCTCCTCTGTGGGTAAGACGATCGGAGCGATATATGATATAATTCGGAATTTTGCAGGAATCGCCTGGACGAAGATGTGTTTCTTGGAGAACAATACATGAGGTTTATTTTCAGATATAAAATTTTGTAATTCATTAATTTTTCCTTTAAGACTATTGGAGTTCCAAGTCACGCATAAGATAGAATTATTGATTGATCGATCTATTGAATGTTATTGACTGGTTGATTTTGAAGAGCAGTTATTAAAACAGAAAGATTTGAAAGTACCCCAATTAATTGTTGCAGAATGAGTGGAATTGGAGTCGTTTCCGTGGAAGCCTGCAGAGTATTGGAAGAAGTAGTATGGTGAGAGGTCTGGGTAGGAAGAGTTGGAAAGTCATCTGAAGAAGGAGGAAGAGTTGGAGAAGCCTTCTGATGAGCGGGAAGAGACAATTGGTTGGAGTTCTCAGGCTTCATTTGTTGTGCTTGTTTTTTAAGTCTCTTCGTCCAAGCGTTGACCTTCGGGGGAGGAGCAGGAGTGAAATTAGGAGGGTTTTTAGGACAACCTGAGAAATTTGCAGTATGCTCTCCTGAGCAAAGGGCGCATTTGGGAGCTTCATCTGGCCTTTTGGTGCATTCTTTGGTGGCATGAGGTCCAGCACATTTGAGACATCGAGGGTCTCTTGTACAGAATTTGCTATGATAATAGAATTCTTGACATTTATAGCAGTGGCTTTGTCTTGATTTTCTTCTGAGTTGTTCAACTTTGACCCTAAAGTAATATAAGGTGGATAGGTCGAAAATTCTTTTGTTTTGTTCATTTTTTGGTAGAACTATTAGGTACAGAGGTAGATTGCCGCTACCAGCACGATTACGAAGTGGAGTGATGAATTCAGGATGAAAGTTGAGAATTTGGAGTTCCTGCATGATGACATCAATTGGGAGATCTGAAGGAAATCAACGAATTACAACTTTAAGTTGCTTTTCTTGGGGCAATTCAAATGTATGACTTTTAAGTTTCAGGTGATCAATTTGCTTCCGTATGGATCTGTAGTCATTAGATGTGGTAGGAAAAACTTCTAATTTGTCTCCAGAAGGCTCCCTTCAATCTTTGAATTTGTAATCTGGTTGAAGTTTTTAAGAATTTTAGTAGAATTTTGCATGTTGTCAATTATAATTGGAGGAACATATTTAGTAGTATGGGGTGCAGGACAAGAAGAAGCAATATTGTGGTCATTAGTGAGATCTGTGTCCATGCTGTTTTCGTCCAGATGTAATTTATCAACATTTTTTTAAATGTCTTCAATTTTTGCAGGAGGTATGTTGTCTGCATCACTAGGACCAAGACTTTCATCGGGGTTAAGGCAAGCAAATTTGGAAGATAACTTGATAACAGTGGAATCACTGGTATTAGGCCGTTTAGCTAAATTTTTTTCTTTTCTTTTGTGAGACCTTAAGTTTTTCTTTTTAGTAGGAGTAGTTACCGAGTTGCTTGAATGATTGAGTTTCAGCAAGATGAGACTCATTTGCTTCCTTAAGTTTTTATTGATAATGTTAGAAAGCGTAAGTTGTATAAAAAAGAACTAAATTAGGTATTTAAGGTTCAATTTTTAAGCAATTTTCAATGTTGTTCAGATGATCATTGAGGTTTTCGCACTCAATGAATGATGAAAATTTGTTAATGTTAATATTAATAGATCAATTTCTTGAATAAAGTTAAACGCTGTCGGGTTAGTATTAACGTCAATCAAATGAGGCATACTCGTTGATTGGTCAGCAGGGGAGAGAGACATGGTTGTGCTGTTTGAGGAGAGCGAAACTCCTTCGACAACACCCATAATAGAATAAAATAAACAAAACCAAATATTTAAAAAAACTACTGACTAAAACAGAAAATAATTATGCACTTTACTGAGTAAAGCCAGTGAGAAACGCTCGTAGCTAAAAAAAAGCTCGAACATTTTTGCGCCTACACAGTAAAATATAGAAGAAAAAAAAATAATTCTAGAATTTAGTTAAAAGTTCTAAAAAAGAATTCTAGAATTTAGCTACTCATTTTATACAACAAAATAATAACATAGAACCAAAGAAATCAAAAAGGAAGGGTAATATAGAGATTAAGACAGAATAAGAGGGGAAAAATCACCAGAAAACGTACGAAAAGAACAGATTTTTCAGAGTATGGAGATGCAAAGGGGCGTCTTGATCCTCTCCTGAGTATCTGGTCATCCACATAAATAGAAACTCACAACAACCTCCAAAAGCACTTTTTTCCCCTATCCAATCTGAGTTTCCTCCTAAATTGTTCCCTTCTTATGTTCAAGAGGCTGTAGACGAAAGCGTCACAGCATTCTTCTCCAGCCTGAGCGATTAATTTCCTTTGCGTGTTATATTTCCCTTTATTTTTATTCTTATTTTCAGTAAACATAACACGAAATTAATAACCGAAAATTAATGAAAGTATAAATATTAAATTTTTATTAATAAACACAAATTAAAAATATCCACAAATTTATTTCACGTTAAAATAATATTTAAAAAATAAACTTTCATTTTTAGCACTAAAATAATAAATAATATCGATTTTCTAAAATCTTTCTCCTTGGAATAATTCGAAGGACAAAAAATATTTGCCTTGGCTAGGATTCGGGCCTGTGTCACGACAACCGCAGCGCAATGTTGCAATTAGTGTACCGATTGCGGAGTTCCATTGAGACCTCCTCTATAGAATTAATATTTAAATATTTAATTAGCGTGACTATATAATTAACGTTAGTAAGTTATTGAAACAAAATTGCATGAAAATAAAAAGTTTAACAACAATAGGTAAAAATTAAAAAAAAAACGAAAATTCATTTATGAAAGAAATTTTTTTAAAAAATTAAATTAAATTTTTTTATATTTAGGACCAATGCATGGTGCAGATAAAAAATTACTTAAGTAAAAGAGGCACTTTCTCAGAGCCATAAGCTTTTTTCATTTCCTCGAATTTTAGTTCCTTTTTCTATCCGTTTCTGGCAGAAGTCAAGGATCGAACCTAGTTCCTTTCAGTTTATATTAGTCCCTCTGGCCCTTGTTTGGACTAGGCTGCTACCTCATGCATTAAAATCAAATTCAAAATTTGACTCTCATATACGCATACAAATCGTGAAAGGTTGTATGCAAGATAAAGAATACCTATTTCGAATAAATGGACATTTTGAGAACTTAAATAAACTTTCAAATTTTTCTAGTTCATTTTCAAATCTATCTAATATTGTTACAGATTTTGAAAGAAAGTTAAAAATAATACAAAATTACCGCCGCACATATTTCTAGATAAACTTTCTGCCGATATTTGTAGATTTCAAAAATTTTGGTCTCAGTATTAGGCAGATATACATGAAAATGAAAATTTAAAAGATATCAAAAAATTTACGGAAGACCACTAAGAGCGACTGCAACTGTCTTCCCTTAAGACCCGAAAATTATTAAAAGAAGGATTGAAATTCTTAAGGATCGATTTGGTGAAAAAGAATTTTTAATTTCCGCCCATACAAATTGCCTATTAAATTTATAACCGATTTGGAATACCAATGACATATCTGCTTTAAGAAAACTGTATGATGCAATAAATGCGCAAAGGCGATATCTTGAATCGCTAGGATTAACTCAGCTTCATACGGATTATTACTACAACACATTTTTGTAAAAATGTATTTTTAATTATATTTTACAGTTTAACAGAGAACAAAATGACAAAGGGTAATCAAAAGTAATAGATTTATTAAACATTCTTAAGAATGAAATCATCGATTGTTTCTGCCGATTGATCTGCTGCAAGGAGTGCTTCACTACTTCTTGAAAAATGATTATATGCTTATTATAAGTTATGTCTATTTGCGTAAATAAAAGCATTTTTTTTTTATTTTTAAAATTTAATCAATCCAAATTTTGGAACAATAGAAAATCGTTATTTAACATTAAAAAAGGTAATTTATTATGTGTAAGATGAATTAACCATCATCTATAGGTAAATATTAAATAAATATTATAAATATGTTTTTAAATGTATAACATTAAACAAATCTAATTTTTGAGAAATTAATTTTTTTCATATGTAAAATAATGGTCTGTTTTCTGTGGAAAAAGAATACAGTTTATAAAATTCAATAATGAATCTGAAATGAAAAAAAAAATTGTTTCAATTCTTCTAATCACATTAGAAGACAAATCTCAGAAATCAGATAATTTATAAAATTTTTATTAAAAATAAAATTTTAAAATTTGTTATTTTACTAGATAATAATTAAAAATAGGTCACTGAAACATGTTAGTTGTGAAGAAAAATTAAGCAAATTTTGGAACTTAAGGAAATTTAACGAGGAAGTGGAAACATTAAACATGGTGTTCTCAACTGCCTCGTAATTAAACCTAGTAGTAACTGTATATAGTTAATATATTTTTGAAAAGTGTCTAAGAATGTTTTTAGGAATATAAAAAATAATATATCTAGTCCCCAGCAAATTATTTTATGCTATCTATTATTTTGAAAGACAATAGATAGTGCACCGATATGGATATGAAATCTTTTTGTCCATAAACTCTTTGATATGAATTTTTTATTAAATTTTTGGAATGATACGAATCATTAAAAGATTTGAATCATCCTAGAGTCGCTTAAAAACTCGTGATTAAATGATAAGAAATCTAAAACTTTGAAATTGATAAGTAGTGATTATAAATCACTCATCCACTTTAAGCGCAGATAAGTTATCAAGTGGACATTCACCAAGGTCAATTTTCAAGAGCAGATAAAAGGATTATTTATACTCATTATCAATGAATTTTTATTCTTACATTGTTACTTTTTTTTTATCTTCCTCTCTGTTTAAGCCTTTAAAGGCTGCGCTATCAGTTGAAGAAAATAAACAGAAATAAATTTTTATATATTAAAGCTTAACTAAGAGGAAAATGTGTAAGAAGAAAAAACTTGTATTTTTATAAAAATGTTGTGAAAATGCAGCATTAGTCAGAGAAATTACGTTTATTTATTATTATTTTTTTAATATGAAACATTTTCTATGAAAAAAAAAAAAATTACACTTCTTACAATTAGTTACCTTTTGATTGCTGCAGAATTGTTGGATTTTGTGTAATAATAGTTTAAAAAACTAAAAAACACCTAAAAGAGTTAATCAAACTAAAAGTAAAAAAAAATTATAGTTTAAAAAACACGCTTTTAGAGTTAATCAAACTAAAAGTAAAAAAAATAATTGTTAACATAAGAATAAAATGACTGACGAGAAAATTAATGTCACTGTTCTAAAAGCGTGGGGTGCTCGATATCAATAGTTATAATTTTTCACTAGTTATCATTCCTAAATGCAGAGTTAGTTTAACAATGTCATACAAAGCATCCCACGCTTTTAGAACAGTGACATTCATTTTCTCGTCAGTAATTTTATTCTTATGTTAACAATTATTTTTTACTTTTTAGTTTTATTTACTCTAAAAGCGTGTTTTTTTTTAAACTATTAATTTATTTTTTACTTTGATTAACATTAAAAAGAGTGTTTTTTTTTTAAACCATTAATTTATTTTTTACTTTTTAGTTTGATTAATTCTAAAAAGCATGTTTTTAAACTATAATATTTAAATGAGGTCCCGGTACGGAGGACTGGAACTATAGTTCTTACAATAATTCAATTGTGAGTAAAACAAAAGCTAAATGCGAATATGTCGAGCCAGCCAGGATTCGAACAAGGAATCTCCTGCTCCGCAGTAAGGCGCGTTATCCGTTGTGCCGCTGTCCCACGTCGGTTTGAATGTGTTTACTGAATACTTTCATTCTACATGGGTTAAATTGCTCTTCGTAAGTTAAAATAAAATCACTAATCTTGGCGATCCTAATCATGATGTGATAATAAACTTATCAAAATATTTTAGTGTCGTCGGTCCTTGATAAGTCTACAACGTTTAAATTAAATCTGATCGCTTAAAGTAGGGCAAAATCGAGCCCCAAAGTCAGTTACAAACAAACAAACATACAGGTGAAACTAATATAAAAGCGTATTAAAAAGAATCAACTGTTTTCGTTCTGAAAGATGTCTGTAAATGTTTCTTTTTGCAGCTTAAATAATGTGTATGAGGAGAAACAGATCTCCAGGGGAAATGATGCGCCGATCAAGATGACTTTTCAAAGGCTGTGTGTTTTAATCACTAATCCTGACGATCCTAATCATGATGAGATAATAAACTTATCAAAATATTTTATTGCCGTCGGTCCTTGATAAGTCTACAACGTTTAAATTAAATCTGATCTCTTAAAGTAGGGCAAAATCGAGCACAAAGAGTCAGTTACATACATATACATACAGACAAACATGCATGTGAAACTAATAAAAGCGTATTAAAAGATTATTTCTCTTTTACTTAAAAAAAAAAAAAAAAAAATGGCCGATAGTGGATATGGATATAGGATGAGAAACTTTAGAATATTCTTCATTTGTTTTAAGCAATGATAAAGAAACACTTTTTTGAAAATATACAAGGGAAATATTTGATCTAAGGTAATTGTTTATTATTTTATGCATTTAGTTACTCTGCATCAGTAAAGTTCGATAAAAAATATACTGCTATAAAATTGTCAAGAAACCACTCTACCCATAAATTTATTCTAATTGCCGATTGGTTTTAATTGCTTATTGAATACTGATTTGTTTTTATTTTTTTGAGCGCATCTTTGCCATTATAAATGATTAATTTGCATCCTAGTTATGAGAAAATTTCGACGGGATTATCTTTCCAACTACTTCATTACCATTATATTTATAAAAAATGAATTGTATGTTTTCCTAGTACTTCCTTTTGCCTCACTTATTTGGTGGAATAGTTTCCTAACCTGCTGTCATGAATTTTTCCAATGGTTTCGTTTGTCGCTCTACTGTCAGTCTGTTCACACTTTAGTGTAACTAGACCGGGACGTACAGTTTAACGTGGTTTCCGAATAACTAACAAACATCCATGACATCGCTAGGATTCGAACTTGAAACCTGTAGCACCAAAGGCTACAGCGCTAGCCAATTTATCATCAAGCCGAAACTGTTCAAATATCACATATTTAAAGCTGATAACTTTGAGGGAAATTCCGAAAATTTTCATCTCACTATTTCAAGTATTTTATGGTTTCTTTTAGAATTAAAAACTTTTTTTTTTTGAAATTCAGATTTGAGTAAGAAAGGAAATACACTTTTTGAAAAATATCAATTACTACTATATATAAATAAAATGATGTGTCTAAATAAAATATATATAAATAAGATAATATATACGTATATACACTCAAGAGCCAAAACATTATGACCACCTGTCAATAACGAGTTGGCCAACCTTTGGCGCGCAACACAGCTTCAAACCGCCTTGGCATGGATGCCGCAAGTCCTTGGTAGATGGCCGGAGACAGATTGTACGAGATGTTTAAGCAACGGTCACGCAAATTCGAGATATTGTGAATTGGTGGTCTTTGAACTCTGAGCTGCCGTCCCAGGACATCCCAAATGTGTTCTATCGGATTGATATCCGGTGAGTTAGGTGGCCAGGACATTAACTGAAATTCAGCATCATGTTCCTGGAACCACTCCAACACAATTTTAGTCTTGTGACAAGGGGCGTTGTCCTGTTTTAACATTCCATTTCCAGCTGGAAAAACAGAAGCCATGTAAGGGTACAATTGGTCCGCAATGATGTTCAGATACCCTGTAGTATTCATGGTCTTCTCTACCACAACCACGGGTTTCAGAGACGCCCAAGAGAACGTCCCCCAAAGCATAATACCGCCACCACCGGCCTGTGTATGACCTACTGTACATTGAGGGAACAACTGTTCGCCTGGAAGACGGCGTATCCTGACACGGCCATCGGCGTGATGAATGGCAAACCGGGATTCATCTGGCCAGGCAACTCTCTCCCACTGATCCATGGACCAGTCACGATGTTCCCGGGCCCAGCGCAGGCGCAGTTGGCGATGACGTTTGGTCATCAAAGGCACACGAGTGGGACGTTTGCTGCGTAGCCCCATATCCAACAGTGCCCGCTGAACAGTGTGCTCCGATACTATTCTACTTCGCCCTGCATTGTATTGGGCTGTCAGCTGAGCCACTGTCTGGCTCCGGTTTTTGCTTCACCATGCGAGACAGTCTCCGGCGACCTTTTTCTTTGATAGCGTGTGGACGTCCAACACCATGTCGTCTACTGCTGGTTTCACCGTCATTCAATCACTTTGCATAAGTACTAACAACTGTAGATCGCGAATAACCCACGAGTCGTGCAGTTTCGAAATACTTGTTCCGAGCATTCGAGACATTACAATCTGCCCTCTATCAAAGTCGTTTAGATCCCCAGCCTTTCCCATCACTCATAGAAGTAAGTGAAAGAATGATTCTTCAGACTCTCCAGCAGCAGTTAAATACCACTTCCACCTGATCACGTGCCTTCCACGTCATCCAGGCGAGTTCATTGCAAAAATGTAGGGGTGGTCATAATGTTTTGGCTCTTGAGTGTAAATTGCTTTAGATTAGTATTGTTCAAAATGGATACAAACTATGATGTAATCGATGCCTTTATTGCACGCACTCACACTGTTTATACTTTCACAATTGATTTTATTTACATTCACAATAGAATACATATATTATTTACAGTAGATCATACCAACCTAAGTGTATTTTAACCATGCGTTAGATCATGGATGGGGCCTGGTAGCTAAGTGACTAGCGCTCGATGTCACAAATTTCGAGTTCAAATCCCGGTGGAGCCATCGATGTTTTATAGTGTTTCGGACTCAACTTTAAACCGTAGGTCCCGGTCTAATATGATGATAAAGCCTTGGGCCTAGGTCTGACATCCCTACCCCGTAAAAGAAAAACAAGTCCTGTCTCAAAATCTGCCAATAGGCAGATGGACATAGCCCACCAAGGGCTGTTGCGCCAATGATGACAATGATGAGAAAACCAAGTATCCCATTTCTTTTTCAACTTTTGAAAAAAAAAAAACAATAAAAAACAAAATAAATAAATAAATCGCTTAAATTATTGATTTAGTTGATACTACTTACGCTATCGAAACTGGAAGGAAACTTGTTCAAATCGTTAATATAATTATTTTTTGCGGTCGTCAAGGTCAAGAATATGTCAAGATTTTGGAGAACTTCCAATAGAAAATGCACCGACTGCAAATGAAGTGAATTTTATTGTTGTTACTTATACCACTTGTTAGTCATCTAGACCAAGCCCACGAACCCGTATGGACTCATGGCTGAAAGGAAAGGCGGAGGTAGCTTCTGTTGTGATGGAGCACCCGTAGGTTACTTACGGATTAAATGGATTCCGAAACACTACAAACATCCATGCCACCGCCGGGACTCGACCCTCAACCTGTGACACCGAGTACCAGAGCGCTTGACACTCGGCCATTCAGGATCAGGAATTTTCTTGCTTTATTAAGATAAAGGGGCCTGATGGCCGAGTGACTAGCGCTCTGGCGCTCGGTGACACAAGTTTTCGCTTGGAGACCTGGGGGTGCCATGGATGTTTGTAGTGGTTCGGAATCCACCCCAGTCTAATATGGCTGTTAAGCGTTGGGCGTAGGGCTGACAACCCTACTCCGTAAAAAAAAAAAAAAAAAAAAAAAACCCATGCCGTCTCGTAATTATGAAGGCTATAAATCTAATTGAGGAATACGGTAGGACATAAACGTCTAAATGGTTAAGCTTTATTAAATAATCACCGAGATATTTAATTTCAGCTGACATTTGAACAGCTAGCAAAACTGGAAAGAATTTAATTTATAATTTTATATATTTTTAAAAAATTTAATTTTAATTTTTGTGTGGCACTTTTTAATTTTAATGTTCTCTTTATTTATGTGTTTAAACCAAAATTAGTACAATGCAAAAATTATTAATAAAAAATAATTAAAATTAGAATTTGGACAGTTTCTATTTCATGAAGTATTTTTTTTTTTTTTCTTCTAATGCAGCTGGCAAACACTTAGGCAATTGTCTTAGATGCCTTAAGGTAGGCGCTGCACCGACATTACTCACTCAGCACTACCCAGGTGGACGGAAGCGGAGTAACAATACCTCCCGCAAAGCTCTACGATCTTGTTAGACCTTTATAGTGGATTCCGAAACACTACCAACATCCATGTCACCGCTGGGACACGAACCCGAAAACTGTGGTACCGAGAGCTAGAGCGTTAGCCACTCGGCCATTCAGGCTCCTGGTTCAAATTCTATATCTAATCTCATGTGAAAAACCTTTCTATTTGTGTATATAATTCTTTCTATTTGTGTGTTACTAATCTGATTAATTTTCAAATTGATAAATGCTTTTTTCCGAAAAGCTGGAAGTCAGTCATAGTTATTCCCATTCAAAAATCAGGATGCAATCTTGCTTATCCTCAAAATTATCGTTCTATCTCAATGCTTAACAATGTGAGAAAATTATTCAAATATTGGATTCTTAAAAACCTGTATCAGTACTGCATAGAAAATGATATCCTCACCCAGAGTAATTCGGGTTTAGAAAGCAACTTAGTACTGATCACCAGTTTTTTTAGAGTTCGCGATTTGATCCTTGAAGGTTTTAACAAGAAAAAAATCTACTGGATATTTTTCTGGATGTAATAGAATATTTTATCTATAAGCTTCGGAATATTTTCCTTCGATTATTTTATTTATAAGCTTCGGATAATGTATTTGGAATAATGGCTTATCATCCAAGCTCATACTACTTGGTTAGAGGGATCATTTAATTCACCTAATTTCTTCCTATCTTTCCTCGCAAAATTTTCAAGTGCGTGTTGAAATCGTTACATTCCGCTCAAGTCCAATCAAAAGTGAAGTTCCACAAGGCTCTCTACTAGGTCCGTCTTTTCCTAATCTCTTTCAACGATATTCCTAGACCAGCTACATGCCAGCTAGTGACGCTCGCAGACACAACAATAAATCAACACAGATCACCTAACTCTGCCGTTGCTGAACTTACCAACTATAGTCTAAAACGTTGAAACTCGAACATTGGTTAACCACATGGAAAATTAAAGTGAATCACAGTAAAAATTCCTTCCTGTTTACTCGGAAACGTAATATTGATAATCTTGATAATATCGCCATTTTTGGTTAGGCTGTCCCCTGGGTTACTGAATATAAGTACCCAGGGATGGCTTTAGACTCTAAATTAAATTTTAATTATTATTGCTAAGCAGCTTCCTGACTGCTGCGAACTTAAAGCTCGTAACGACGACGACGATTTGCCAGATTAATGGAGAACCTTGGTTGCTTAGCAACCTCTATCTCCTTTTTGTGAGTGAAGGAAATTTCTTAAGCTTTAAGCCCATTGATTAGATAGAAAAAAGCAATATAAGTATATTATTAATTTATTAAAAATTAATTATTCGAAATTTTTATTAATTAATAAAAAAAAAAAAAAATCTGCATATATAATTTTTTATATTATTATTTATAATTTCAAGTTGGTAATAAAAAAGATAAACAATAAAAACAAACAATAACGATTGGAGGGAAATTGTGACTCAGTGGAGAAACTGCATGGTAAATCGGAAAGGAGGATATCGGAACGTTAATGAATAATATTCAGAACAGCTCGAGGTCATTTGCGATTTTTAAAATCAGAAATGTCGTAAACATAGTTGCTTAGATCATTCAAAACGGAATTATTAATATTTGGAATGGAATTATAAATTTTTTTTTTGTAGTTTTATACACAAATTGTTTAAAACTTGGGAGGGAAAGAGCATGTCTAATATCCTTCTTTCGGAAAAATCAAGGAAATCATACGTAGGACTTTATTTTCAAGTCTTTGTATGATCTCGAAATTCGACGGAGCAGTAGATCCCCAAATAGGACTAGCATATGCAAGTATTGGACGCAAGTAAGCAAGATAAATTAGCTTTTTATTTTCCAAGGACATAGTAGAATTCCTACAAATGAGTGGATACAGTACACGAATGCATCTATTAAATTTATCTCTAAGATAGTTAATGTGAGGAGCATAATTTAATTTACGATCTAAGATTACACCCAAATGTTTAGTTTACCCAGCCCAATTAATAGCATTATTATAAATTTTGATTGAAGGAGTATTAAGAACCCTTTTACGCGTGAATAGTACTGCTTCGGTTTTTCTCAACGTTTAATTGAATTTTCCATTTTATAAGCCATTGTTCAAGATGATTAATATAATTCTGAAGGTTTTTACTAATGATAAAATGTTTACGACCTTGAGTGAGGAGTGCTGTGTCATCTGCAAAAAGACTGATTTTCACATTATAAATTTGCGGAATATCATTAACGTAAAGATTGTAGAGAAATGGTCCAAGTATTCAACCTTGGGGAACACCAGCCTGAATTTTTTGAACAGAAGAATCTGTGTTACCAATGGAGACCACAAAAGTTCTATTAGTAAGATAATTTTGAATAATTTTAATAAGAAAAAGAGTAAAGTTGAAAATAATTAACTTATGGATTAACCCATTGACCCAAACTCTATCAAATGCCTTTGCTACATCAAGGAAAACCACAGCAGTATCTAATTTCCAGGAAAATCCCTCGGAAACAGTTTCAGTGAGATTGAGTAGTTGATGCGTTGTAGACAATTTTTCAGTAAAGCCAAATTGCTGGGGAATGAGAAGATTTTTTTGTTTAGTTTCATTTTTTTAGATAAGTCTTAAAGCTCGTAAGTTTCATTTCTCGAAATATAAAGCTAGCGATCAGACACAAGATTTTGCTCTATAAGTCGATTCTTCGACCAATTCTCACCTACAATTATCTCACATGGGCTTCCACCTCATTGGTTAATATCATAAAATTGCAAGTTTTTCAAAATCGGCAGGAAGCCAGTAGAGTAAATACTTCATGGTTTGCCAGAAGAAAAATTCATAAAGATCTCGATCTTAATCCTTTCTTGTATGATATATTCAAAATTCCTAAATACTTACATAAAAAAATGTCCTCAAGTTCGTAATGAAGCTATTCATACAATTCCTGTTTACCATCTGGGTGTCAGTAGCTCATGTAAAGACCTCGTGCCATTAATGATACAGAGTTTGATTATTTTCCTCTGACCAAAAAAGGGCGAGGACTCTAAATTGACCAGAATGGCTAAATTACTAATTTGAGGACCTCTTTGGCTTTTAAAATTTAATCAATTTTGTCTGTGACGATGTGCAATTTTATATCTGTAAATGCTGACTACCTTTCAATGAATATAAATTTGTTTAGATTTTCAGTTAATTTGCACTTAAAATTAATGTTAATATTTTAACTCAAATTTTTCTTGTTTTTTCTAGTTTATGTTTAATTGTCTCCTTCAATATTTCATATCTTTATTTGTATTATGCCCGCAATGTCATCAACAATTCAAATCAACACCTGCTACAAGCTTTCTTCAACATGAAAACAGCGTTCGTGGCGCCATCCTGTGTTCAGTTCCTCAATCATTCTTGGTACACCTTTACCTAAATCCCGCCCTCTTTGAAGGAGGAGTTATCCGCCCATTGGGTCTCTCACTTTTGCTCCAACACATTCAGCAATCACCTTTTCTTTTAATTTAAGATACGAGAATTGGATTCTTAATTGTACCTGTCTTATTTAATTTAAATTATTTATTTATTTTATTTTAGTTGCATTTTGATAATTTTTTTTCTTCCAAATTTTTAAAGTTATATACCTTTTTAATTCATGCTAAATTTACGAATGTAATTTTCCTTATTATTGATTGCGTGGAGGTTTTATGGGTATATTTAGCCCATAGGAAATCCGAAACAGACACGTCGATATCTGTATCAGTTCCTAGCAAGCAAAGCTACCTTGTGTCGGAGAACGGCACATTAAATTGGAAATTCAGAACTGTTTAACTTTCTAGATAGCATTCCTAAAAGTATTCGTTCCTAAAAGTATTATTAAGGAAAAATGTGGATACAGTGCAGCAATCTTCTTGGTGGGCATTGTGAGAAATTGAATTTATCGAATAATCTGAGATCAAATTACTACGATTATTAATAATAGAGTTTTTGCATATCGTATTTTGGACGTCCGTTAGCTTTTCTCCCTAGCGGGCATGCTCATAGTAAATTGCGCATGCGTATCTGTAATAATGTTTCCTATGAGCATGCGCGCTAGGGGAGAAAAAGCTTACGGACGTCCAAAATACGGTATGCAAAAACTCTCTAATAAGATGCACGAATTGCAAGTTTTAAATAATACATGTATACACATGATGGGATAGTCTTAAATTTGCAATTACTGGAAGTTCCTGCATAGATTTTAAGGGAAGAGCCCTCCTCTAAGATTTCTCTTGGTGCATTTTTCTATTAGGAATTATCAATAAGCTTGGCAGGATTAAACATTTCATAGTGCCTATCATTGAAAAAAATCAATGATAATTTTTACTTTAGAAATGTTAAATATATCCTAAATTGACTGACCATATAACAAATAAAATTTGTGAAATTATGTATTCAATGTTTTTATATGGAGGCCTGTTGGCAGAGTGGCTAGCACTCTGGCGCTCGGTACCACAGGTTTCAGATTCGAATCCCGGCGGTACCATGGATGTTTGTGCTGGTTCAGAATCCACTTTAAGCAGTAGGTCCCGTTCTAACGGATCGTAGAGCGTTGCGGGGGTATTGTTACTCCTTGTCCGAGATCTTTAAGCTACACGCATATTCTGGGTAGTGCTAAGTGAGTAAAGCATAAAAATGACCATAAAGGCATGCGCTTTCTTTAAGGCATAAAAAGACAAATGTATAAGTGTTTTCCAGCTGCATTATAAAAAAATTATTTCATATTATTATGAACAACAATTATTCAAATTAGTATCTATCATTATAATAATAACTTGCTATACTGGGAATATACATAAATCGTTTGCTATTTATTGTAAGCCTGAAACTAAATGATGGAAGCTATTTGATACTTCGTATTTATCTTATTTTTGCTACAAAAAATGACAAAAAATAAAACAACTTAATTTCCTGTGAGACACTGAATTAATTCAACAATTAATTGTTTCGTTTTTGAAAAAAAAAAAGAAAAATTTATAAAAATAGATATTTAAGTATTTCAAGGAATATCCAAGCAAAGATTTGTTTTATTAACTAAAACTGTTTTGGTCAAGGATGCATTCTCACTTAATTTTTTTTTTTTTTACTTATGGCTATATTTTTAAATGTTATAAGATCTATACTTAAAAGTTGACATACATTACCTCATACAGCATTTGAAGTTGATGAAATAGGCCTCTATATAATCAACAAAAAAGTTGCATATGGTCTGCTAACTGCTTTATGGGCAACCTTTGAATTATATTATTAAGGAAAACAAATTTTTAAAAGTGCCTTTTAAAGATGGCTAATGACAAAACCTGTTCAATTCAAACAAAATAAAAATTTAATTCATATTATATGTATTTTTATTTACACTAAATTAATCTAATACTTTTAATAACTCACATTGAAATACATAATTATAAAATTAAGTATTTTTTTCAAAATGGGTTTTAGAACATGCATTTGTGTTAATATATATTTTTCATACAAAAATGTTCTATTGAATAAACAATTTTAAAATATAATATCGTGCTTTTTCAGATGCTTTATCTCAAATTATCCGAATGTTTTTATTGTCAACCAAATTTGCAGAAGTGTAAATAAGACCTCCTTAAAATACACTCAAAAATTTAAAATTCCAAAATCATTGAAAAATTCGAAAACACTGAAATCACTTCGAAATTTCAGGAGTCCAAAATTCCTTCTGAAATACCATAAACGTTGTCGACACTTTCTAACAATCAAAAGAATAACAATAAAAGAAGTATATTTGGACATGAAAGGAATGGATAAAATACTAATCAAACGATGAAACATTTTAGCATTTAAACGATGATTTAGAACGCATGAAGTACTACTAGTACTTGAAACGAAAATGAAAATGAGCTAACACGAAAAAACCAATATGGGGTACCCCATAGAAGACGGGGTTACGAGACTTTTCGTAGGAATTGTAGAATTACTGTTGTTTTATAATAAGCATCTTCAGACATATCGAATAGCCATGAGTATGAAAGAACTTTATAACCAAAAGCACTTTGGAGTTTGTTTCGGGAATTTCATATTTTTTGCATTGGAACAAAATGTGTTCCACTGTTTCTGAGTTTTGCAGATTGAACATAATGGAGAAGAGGTTAGGCCAAATCTGTGGAGTTTTGCGTTGCAAGGATATGTTTTTGTGCGGAACCTGGATATAAGAGTATCTTCCCTTCGATGATTAGGAAAAAGTCTGTGTGTAGGTTTAATATTATTCAAGTGCATGAGTTCCTGAGCATATTTGCTACCCTTCCACTGTTCCGTTGCTTTAAGTTGTGCTTTCTTTTTTAGTTGAAAGATGAGATCTTCCGGTGAAATCCAATGAAAAATTATTGAATCTGTTGCAGATTTCGCGAGGGAGTCTGCTAGTTCATTTTCCTTAATACCAACATGTCCTGGGGACCAGATTAATTCAATTGATGAAATACTATTGCTAAGATCTTGAAGTTTATTACCCAGAAACTGAATGATACGATTAGAATGTATGTTACAATTTTGTAACGCTAGAAGAACGGATAGACTATCTGTGAGAATAATATATTTATGAGCAGAATGAACATAAGTAGAAAGAGTTAACAGGAGTGCTAGGGCTTCTCCTGTGAAAATACTATTATGATTTGAAATCTGTCCAGATAAAGACTCTTGTGAAAAGGAATTAATGATTGCTATTGAATGTTTAAGTTCTGTCTTAGAGGCGTCGGAGGCTAAAATGATTCTATCTTTCCAATGTTCATTTTTGTATTGTTCAAAGAGAAATTTTATGATATGATGAGGTAACTGTTTGGTTTGAAAAGGTAAATCGCCAAGATGAAAAGTGACTTTCGAATTTACTCTAACTGGCGGAAAATTAGGAATTAAATTAGAAGGCTGGATGTCTAAATTGTTTAAGAGATCAGCAAAAAAGCATTGTAATGAAATGGGACGTTTTAACCTTGGAGTTTTATTACTCGATCTAAGATAAATGGTGAGTGGAGACGAGGAATCAAAAGAAATTTGTTTAATAAAAAAGCGCTCTGCAAGCATATGCAACCTCTGAAACAATGAAAGTTGATCAGTTTCTTTAAGTAAAACTGGAATAGGTGTCCACCTTGGGAGACCTGCTGCAATACGCAAAGCCAGATGATATAAAGGGCTAAGTATTTGGAAGTCACTATGGCTAGATGAGATAAAAATCGGAGCTCCATATTCCAGTAAACTACGAATAGTGGTATTTGTAATTTGAATTAAATGATAGGATCGACAACCCCAGGAATTAGCAGCAATTGCTTTAAGAGCATTTAATTTTTTAATAACTTTCCTTTTAAGATACTGGAAATGTTGTTTGAAAGTGAGGTTATAAGAGAATATGATACCTAAAATACGTGTATGTTGTTTCCAAGGGATGCGGATATTATAAATATGCAGTTGTTGAGCTGGTTGTTGTTTTTTATTGGAAAAGTTAACCGCTTCGCACTTTTCTGGTTGAAGGGTAAATTTCCACGTTTCACACCATTGGATTATTTTATGAAGTGTTATTTGAAGGTTATGAAGGACTTTTTCCAAAGAATGATCGCTGCTAAAAAGAAAAATATCATCAGCATACAATAAGCATTCCGTATGTTCAGGAATGATCTCGTAAATATCTCTCATATAAATGGTAAAGAGAAAAGCACTGAGAACACTCCCCTGCTGTACACCACGAGTGGAAAACAATTTCATAGAATCAGAGTTTCTCCAATTGACATAAAAATTCCTGTTATTAATGAAATTGTTTATCCATCTGGCAGCAGTTCCCTTTATGCCAACCTGTAAAATTTTATAGATAAGGCCATCTCTCCAAATTGAGTCATATGCGGCAGAAATATCCAACTTAAGAAAAATACAAAATTTTTGGCGTTTTTGGCTTCAATTATTTTATGATGCAGTAATGACAATGAATACATACAATCTTTGAAAGGAATAAATCCTGAGTGATTGGGGTGGAATTTATCATGAACTGTGAAGTGAATGATTCTTTTGAGAACAATACGTTCAAAGATTTTACTAATAATAGAAGTCAACGCGATAGGGCGAAAGGAGGTAGGGGAAGTGCTGTCTTTTCCGGGTTTAAGGATAGGAATAATTTTAGCTGTTAACCATTCCTGAGGAACATTACCAGTTAACCAAATACTATTGAAGATATTAAGCAGATGAAAAAGATAAGAATCAGGAAGAATTTTAATAAGTTTTGCAGGTATATTGTCACTGCCAGGAGAAGTATTAGGAGCAGCGCGGATAGCATCTTTTAGCTCGTTAAATGTAATTGGTCTATTATAATGTTGGTTGTAATTGTCAGAAAGATCAAATGGAATAAACTGATGGTCGAAGGTTTTATTAAACTGAGTAGCTAATAAATTAGCTTGCTGCGTCGGGTCTGAAATGAAAGAATTATTAGAATGAAAAATTTTATTGCTATCCAGAATATTGTTTCTATTATGAATAGCTTTAATGATTTTATAAATTTTGCCGTTATATCCGGTAGAGGAACACACAAAATCCCAATATTGTTTTTTAAGATCTGAGATGTAGTGACGAAGTTTGGCAGAAATTTTCTTATATGAAATCCATAAATCTTGAGAGAGTTGAGATCGAGCTTGATGTAATAATTTGCGTTTCTGTTTTAAAAGATTATTGCAGCGGGAGTTCCACCACGGGAGGTTTTGACTGTGAGAGGTTTTATGAAGTTTTTTGTTGTTAAGGAGAGCCTGAGTTAAGAAAGAATGTAAATCTGAGTATGAAGAAAAGGTGCGATCAAGATTTTTCTGATCTTGGAGGAAAAGATGGACTTTAGACCATAATATGATCGATCTACAAATTTTTGTGAAGCAGAAAGTTGAAACGATAACTGTATCGGAAGGTGATCACTGTCGCAGGGATCGGAGTGAACAGCAAAAGAAATATTAGGGTAAATGTCTGCGCTGGCAATGGAGAGATCAATAAGCGATGTAACAGTCGGAGTAATATGAGTGGGAGTGTTAGTATTAATAATATTAAGATTATTCTGAAGAATCCAGTTGATCAGTATTTCTGAACTAGTTGTAGAAGAGGTGGATCCGAGAATGGGATGATGAGAATTAAAATCTCCGAGAATAATACAGTTAGAAGGAAGTTGTTGACTAATTGTATCCAGCCATTCAATAGTGAAAATACCCCTTGGAGAATAAATGTTAACGATAGTTATAGTTTTATGTGAAATATGAATTGTAACTGCTTGTATTTCGTTATCAGAATCCGGAAGGTTGGCCAGAGTAAAAACTCTGCTAGGAAAAATAGAATCAACTGCAATTAAAAGACCTCCTCTGCGTGTATTGTCAGAGCGATCTGTTCTATAAATTAATTTACCCGGTAGGTGAAAATGATCCTCAGAATTAAGAAATGTTTCTTGTATTGCTAACACTGACATTGACGAAAAAAATTGGATCAGATATGGACGTTTGGCTCGAATGCTACGAGCATTCCATTGTAGCACTTTAAACATTGTTGTAGTTATTAATATAAAAGTTTATAAAGATTGATCAACAACAAAGAAATAAAAAATCCAATGAGTCCAAGATGCAAAATTATAATTTTCAATAACAGTAATTAAGTTAAACTAGAAGTAAAGAAATTTAAAGAAGGATAATCTTGATCTATCGACTTTTTTTCCCGTAAAATCGAAGTCTTGCGCGGTTTCAAAACTCTGGTTTTTAGTTTTAATCTTTTTCTTTTCCTTACCCGAAGATGTTAATTTTGTCATTGGAGGTAAAGAGAGTTTCTTTATCGCTTGATTTAGGGAATTTATACTAGTTATTATATTTTCTGTGAGTACTTTTAATGACTCCTGGAAATTGGATGCTTGTGCATGACAAATTTCTTTCACTAAATTTTGAGTTTCCATGGCGTGCTGTTGAAATAATGTAGTAATTTCTTCTTTAGTAATGTAATTAGGTGGAGAAGATATTTTTACTTTAGCGGAAAATGAATCTTCTTTCGGAACGCGATATATTCTTCGCGCTTCTACAAAAGAAAGCCTGTTGAGGGTTTTGAATTTTAAAAATTTTTCTTCTGCTTTACGGCTAGGACAATTCATGTCTGTGGCCTTATGAGTTTCGCTACAGTTTATACATTTGGGAGTTTGTTCGGTACATGTATTAACATGATGATTGGAACTGCAGAATTCACAAGTAAGAGATTTTTTGCAATTTGAGGCGGGATGAGAAAACGAGTGACAATTTCGACATTGACGTGGTTTATCCACAAATAGCGAAATTTTTGCTGGGTTAGCCACAGTCTTATGTATTCAGGTAATATCGTACCCAAAATTGAAACTAAAACCGGAGAGGTGAAAGTCGGAGTTGTTCTTTTACTAGCAAATCTTTTGAGTTCTATTACAGAAACCCTATTTTCTTCTTCCAATTCCAAAGCAAGTTCAGAAAGTGGAATGTCTGTTGGGATGTTATGTAATAGGAAACGGGTAGAAATCTTTTCCGGGTAAAGTGATGCATTTACCGGAACTCCCAATATGGCTTTAATATTTACCAGTTCTTTAGCTGTATCATAGTGAGAGGTTGAAAACATAAATTTATTCTGTCTAGTGATACGCATGAACTCAATGTGTTTTAACGTGCTCATTTTAGAAGAAATGTTATCTTTTAATATTTTAGGATGAGCCCTTGGAATTGAGCCATTTGTCACCTCAAATACGATTACAAATGAGTGCGCTCCATTTTCATGTGCTAAATGCAATTTGGATGTGATATCTCTAGAAGAGATAAAATTGAGATCTATTTCCGAGGAAAAATCCATGCTGTTAGAATTACTATTTTTTTCTGCCATTTCAGACCTCTAAGTATGCCCACTTAGAGAGTGAGGCCCTCCCTTTACGCTTTAAAACATTAACCACAACCTTGGACAAATTATGAAAAAACAAACTAAAGTTTACCGGTAACCTACCAGGAGAGAAATCCGATTAGATTTCAAAAAAAAATAAAGAAAATTTTTAACTTACGAAACCCAAGACAAAAAACAAGAGTTCAAAAAAGAAACCTGTCACCAAGCACACACCATATCTTTAGAAAATGAATGCAAATCGATTTCGTCAAATTTGGTGCAACCAAAGGAGATTTCTTAACACAAATGTATGTTATCTAATAAAATTAATAATGTGATTTTATTTGAGATAGTCCGTCTTAGCTATGAAGGTCATTTTATAGTATCACAGATTTTGATAAATTTTGTTTTTTATTCTTTAATACATTTATTTGAATATTTATATACTATGCTTATTAGTTTAAGAAACTTTAATCCCGTATGATAGAGCTTTAAATATTTGTGCATTTGCATTGTATTTTATTATTCAGATTAAATGTTTTAATTATATTTTCACTTTTTTAAGTTTGTTTATTTACTCCTAAGAATTTCTTGTTATCTTTTTTCATACCGCAAAGATCTTTTTCTTTCATAAGGCAATGAATGTTTTATATTTGTTGAGATCGTTTAATAATGGAAAGGAAGTCATTTGACGATTCATGATTATTTTATTAAAAAGTGTGTTTACTTTATATCATCCAAACAAATATGAGGGAACAAATATTTTAATAGTGGGAAAAAACCCAGTTGTAAAGTAATTTTGTGCATCAAAATTTATAGCAAATTATCTATATATTGTAGGTAAAATATGATATAGGAAAGATGGCTTCTAAAATCACCCATTTTAAGTACTACTAAAAATATATTTGTAATATCAAATTGAATTTATTTCTGTACACTTAAATTATATACATTATCTGTTCATTTTGATTAATTGTTTTTCTTTTTATTTCCAGTTTTTACATTTCATTTTTAAAAATTGTTATTGAATAAAAAATAGGAAATTATGTATTGTAAGAGTCTTTTTTGTGTGTTGATTCATAAATCTTCAATATTACCTTTAAAAATATGGTTTGATATCGTTTTACTCTGTCTTTGGTTTTTTTTTTTTTTCACATATGTTAAGTGACATGGTTATTTAATCAATTTTGTTTTATTATTACTATTTTACTTTTGTTTTAAAATGATAATTTAAAAATATTTTTTGGTACTGCCTTCTTATTACTTCCTGATTATTTAAGCTTTCAAGATATTTGCCATACTCTTTCATGTCAGGCAGATTATAAATATATTGGGGTTAGGATTGTTGGCCATAAATGACAATTGTTTGCTTTGAATATTGTTGATTTATCTCAAGTACTATGATAATAAAAAAAAAGTATCATTTTTTATTTCATTGCATTATATAATTAATGTTGTTAATATTTTGTTAAGTAAATTTCTTTAAAAATGTGTTTTTACTATAAATGGTTAATATGAAAGAAATTTTCATTTAATGGTACATATAAGAATTATTTTTTAAATGCATATAAATTTTAGGACATAAAAAGGTACTTACGTATTAACGGTACCTTGGCAGTTTTTAAGTGTCGCCAATCTAGCAGCTACTAAGGTTACCAAACCAATAGAATAGATTGGTGCCACTTAAAAACCGCCAAATCTGTAGCTGCGGTTGGCGCGTGTGCTCTTTATTGGCGCAAATGTCGGCAAGGTACCGTTAATACTTAAGTACCCATAAAAATTTTATACAAATAACAAATAAAAGTAATATATATATATATATTTATAATATGTCACTCAATAATTCTCTAGCACATTAACACATATATGGCAACACTGTTGACAGACCCATATGATTTCTGGATAGTAGCATCCTTTGAAAGATAAATTTCAAAATTTTTGACATTCTGATAATTAACTTGCAGGTTACAGTAATTTTTGTGACCCCAGTTTTGTAATTTTCAAAATAATGGATAAAAAAAGAATTTCATGTGTTGATTAAACATTGTAAGATGGTGTAAAAATACTGTTGAAGCCAAACAGGGGCTTGATAAGCATTATGGAGACTCTTAACTAGGGAAATCAACTATTATGGACTGCTATGCTGGATTTAAATGTGGCCGTACAAACATGATGATGCTGAACCCTCTGGTCATTCAAAATCGGCAGTTGTTCAGGAAAACCACAAAATAGTTTTTAAAAACTGTATAATTAAGTTGAGTGAGATAGCTGACACCTTAAAGATAACAGATGGTAGTGGGTTTACAATTTTACATGAAAATTTGAACATGAGTATGTTGCTTTCAAAGTGGGTGCTGTATTTGCTCATGCCAGACCAAAAGAACAACACATCGATGATTCAAAGCTTTGTTTAGAGCTGCTTAAGTGAGATAAAAAGGATTTCTTACATCAGTATGAAACATGGATCCACTCTCAATACACCTGAATCAGAAAGATAGTCAGCTGAGTGGACAGCAGCTGA
This sequence comes from Caerostris extrusa, assembly GCA_021605095.1. Lineage (NCBI taxonomy): Eukaryota > Metazoa > Arthropoda > Arachnida > Araneae > Araneidae > Caerostris > Caerostris extrusa. The sequence continues at coordinate 47,407 of BPLR01018741.1, forward strand.
TGAAAGACATCCAAATGACCAAAATAAAAAGTCGGGTGGAAAGGTTTTGGCATCCTTACTTTGGGACACACATGTTATTTTTGTTTGACTATCTCGAGAACGATGAAACTATCAATATCAAATATTACATGGCATTATTGGATCAATTGAGTGTAGAAATCAAGAAAAAATGGTCTTGCATGCTAAAGAAAAAGTGCTATTTCACCGAGATGATGCCCCGTGTCACAAGTCTATGAAAACAATGATTGCATTGAATTAATTATGCTTCGAATTGCTTCCTTACCCACTGAACTCTCCACAATTGGTGTCTAGCAGTGTCTGCTGGCTTTTGCAGTCATCAAAAAGAAGCTTCAGGAAAAGAAATTAGGTTCAAATGAAGAAGGGATTGCCAAAACTGAGGCCTATTTTGAGAGTAAAGACAAATCGTTCAACAAAAAAGGCATCGAAAAGCTAGAAGAGTATTGGAATGAATGTATCATTCTTGAAGGATAGTATGCTAATGAATAAAGTTGAATTTCTAGAAATCTATCTAGAAAAAATGTCTTTCTTATCTAAACTGGAGATTCATTGCATGATGGGTTATATATCTATATATATATATATATACATGCATACATACAAAAATAAATTTTAAGTAAATGCTATTTCAAATTTTATTTTAATATTATATTTTTAAGAATTTTAGATTTAGAATCAGAAAAATTTTAACTTCACGTTAAGTAAAATTAGTGACTTAATATGAAAAATTTACTAGTATCAATTAATTAATGTGCATTTTTCTTTTTATGTAGAAAATAAAATTAGCTCAAAGTGCATCTCAAGCTGAAGCTGATATTGATCTTCTCTCAAAACAAGATGCTCAAGTAAGAAATGTGTACTATATCTGTTATATCTCTGTTGACCTCTTATAATAATTACTTTTACCAGTTGTGAGTTGAAACTTCAATATCACAATATAGTTATTTTATGTTATTGGAACAAGATCCTTCTGTGGCATATTAAAGTAATTTTTCCAACAATGAACTCTTATATAATAAAATTAAAAACAACAATAATAATAGATGGAATATTATGATTTGTATGGGAAGATTGCTATAATAGAGGTAGGATATTATTATAAATTAAAAATAATTTATTCAAAGATTAAGTGTGCACTTATCAGAAACATAATAATCATGAATGAAGTATTTCCGTATATCTCAAGCATTAATAAAGTTCAAGTTCATTTTTTTTTTTTCTTTTTTAAATAACCATTGAATTATATTGACCAGTATTTAATCAACTAGATAAAAGTATTACTATATAATACTTTTTATTTAGTTGATAAGTTTTATTTAATTTTATTAGATAATCAAAGTAATACATATAAATGAACAAATGTATTGCATTCTTTCAGTTATGCATATTTGACATCTTTTTTAGCTTGAGGCATGTTACAGTTGTAGGTAATATTATTAAAATGCAAATTCTAAGGGAAGTGTAATGTAACTTATTAATCACTCTTAATTTTCTATTTAAAAAAAAAAAAAAAAAAGAGCGAAATAGTTTGTAGAAGTTTTAATGCACTGTTTATTGTTTGAGATAGATTATGGAATTTCTGCTTATATCTAGAAAATTAATCAATTTGATAAAAATTAAAAATTGGAGAAACAATACAAAAAGTTTAGGATTTTTTTTTTTTTTTTTTTTTAATTTCGTCAAGGGAAACTTTTTTCTTTTATGTTTATATTTCAATATTTTTGATTAATACAGCTTGCTTTTATATCATGAATGTCAATTAGATTTATTTATCAAATTTATTATTCTTTATTAACATATACCTTGTAAATGTTATAACTTAAAAGCTTCTGGTTTTAACTAAAAATTTCAGAAAGATAAGTAGTAAAAAAAATATTAAAAAATAAGCAGAAGAGAATTTAATTGCAGTTAAAATATAAAAACTTTCTAGTCTAATAAACCATTGAATAGCGAATTTCTCCGAAAGCATTATATGATGTAGCAATTTGTTTGCAATTTGTCTAATATGTATTTGGAGAAAGAAATACTGTTGAACATTAAAAGTTTAATAAAATATTACTGAAAATAACCTTTATGTAAAATTTATTTTAAAGAAAAGTTAATGATTTAATAAAGCTACATGTTATGTTTATAATATAGAAAAATCAATATCTTATCAAAATCAAAATGCTAGTTTTAATTCGTTTGGCTGAATTAATTATAAGTTCTTTTTCAGTCAAATGTTTAGAAAAAGATAAGTAAAGGAAAGATAAAGAAAAGAAGAGAAAGGATAAGAATGAAAATATATATATAAAAAAAAAAAGATATGAAAATTTTAATTATGCAGTCAATATGTTCTTTTATTATAAAATGAAAAATTCATGTTCTTTTATTATAAAATGAAAAATAAAAATAATCAGTTGAAGTTTTTTTTTTCCTTTGAAAATTAGGCTTAAAATTTTTTATTTTATTTTTTTTTTTTTTTTTTGCAATGGTAGTAAATGTACTAGTTAGAGAGTACCTATTACAAAAAATTCCTCATTTTAATAGATAGATAATCATAATTACTAGGACTGCACATTTATTTTTAATTGGATGAATTAAATTAAAAATACAAAAGTTCAAATTTATTTAAGTGCAGAATGAAAAATTTTAAAAGAGAAAAAACCAATAAAATAAAAAAATTTTTAAAGTTTCCTCTTAAAAAGAGAATTAACATGCTCCGATCATTCTTATTAGCTAAGGTTAAAGAGAAGCATTTCTGTTATTACTGGTGTTTAAAATTATCATTAATTTAAGATTTATGTTATGTGATGCGAGTTTGTTATATTTGCTTAAAATAAATATCTTAATTTTCTCAATTTCATTTTTTCAATAATTGCTACCAAATAACAATTGAATTTAATGCCTTAATTATTATTAGTACAAGGGTTTTATTGTATATTATTTAAAATACAATATTAAATTTAATCAAATATAAATGTTTAAATTATTACTGTGTGCATTTCTTGATTTGTACTACCAAATAGTTTTATAAACTTTGGTTGGAATTTTTTTCTTTTAAATTTTCAATTTTACTTTGATAGATATCTCAAATTTCTTCTGGCATCACTGTGGCATCTGTAGAAAATTATAGTCCAATTACACAAGTTTCTGTTGTCGTCAAAGCTGGATCTCGTTATGAAGTTCCGCAGAATATGGGTATTGTTCATCTATTAAGGCATTGTGCTGCTCTTGTAAGTGCGTCAGTCAAGTAAAATAGATGTTAGTTTAATCATGTAAATTCTGATATTAATTATTATTATTTTGTTCTGTAGTCCACAAAAAATCACTCTGCATTTGCTTTAACCAGGAGTGTTGAAGTGAATGGAGCAAAACTCAAGTGAGCATTTAATCTTAATATAATTTTTTTGTTTAAATAATAAACAAAAAATATTAACATTAAGTCATTTAAAAAAAATATGAACATGAATTTCATAAATGACAATGCAAACATTTAATAAATTTTTCTTACTAAGAAAATTTGTTGCTCTGTTAATTCTAACTTCTTAAAGTACTTTAATTTTTAGTTTAACTTTTTTATAAAGTTGAATAATTTTTATGATTTTTTTTTCTTCCTAAATTTATATTTTACAGAAATAGAAAAAAAAATTTTTGAAGGAAGAAAACTTAAATTTATTGAACATTTTATTTAGATAAAGTTTATTCGTAATTTTTTTTTTTTATCGCTGATACTGATAATGTTAAAATTTTATTTACTTTATATGTTGCATGTGCCAAAGTTGATAATATATATATTTTTTATATGCTTATTTATCAGTTCATTTTACTTTAAATTGACTACTTTCCTTTCAGTTGCACTTCAACAAGAGAGCATCTAATTTATAATCTGAAATGTTCCCGTGATAATATGTAAGTTTTGTTTTCTATTCAGCTTTAAAAAGTTTTTTAATAAGATTGTATATATAATATATATGTACATAACTTAAGAAACTAAATTTTTGTTTCAAAAAAGTTAATACAAGTTGTTATAAGTATCCATGTTCAGAATACTATTGAAGAATACTCTGTGTGGTATGCATTGAAATACATGGAAAAAAAAAAATTCAGAAATGCTCAATAGTGAACAGAGGGCCTTGTAAACATTCCCTAGTAAAATAATTCAGTTAAAGGTCTTCATTGTTATTTTGTGTATGAAAAATTAGTTTATGACATAATTTTTAGTCACAGTCTTGCTCCAAAGTCATGCTTCATTTACAGCTTTCTCTTAATTTTTTTTTTTTTTTTCCCAAACTGTGAACATTAATGTTGAAATGTCAGTTGCGAATTAAGTTTTGCTAGTATGTTTCAACAATGAAAAAGCCATTCCTTTAGTTTTTAGTATTTTTTTTTTTTTTTTTTTCATCCTTTTTAATGTTGTTTTGTAAAAATTAGCTTTGTGATTTTATTGTAGGCACAGTCTTGTTAGGAGTCATGCTTTATTTAATAAATAATTGTTCTTGCAGTACTACGTTGTCACAGTCTTGCTCCGAGTCATGCTTTATTTATAGCTTTCTCGGCTTCTCAAACTGTGAACATTAATGTTGAAATGTCAGTTGCGAATTAAGTTTTGCTAGTATGTTTCAACTACAGAAAAACATTCTTTAATTATTTTTTTTTTTTATCCTTTAATGTCGTTTTATAAAAATTAGCTTTGTGATATTGTTGGTACATTCCAGTTAGGAGTCATGCTTTATTTAATAAATAATTGTTCGTACAGCACTACGTTGTCACAGTCTTGCTCCGAGTCATGCTTTAAACTTGACTTGACTTGGCGCTTTGAGATGTATGCTCGCTGATGCTGCTTTATCTCAAATTATCCGAATGTTTTTATTGTCAACCAAATTTGCAGAAGTGTAAATAAGACCTCCTTAAAATACACTCAAAATTTAAAATTCCAAAATCATTGAAAAATTCGAAAACACTGAAATCATTTCGAAATTTCAGGAGTCCAAAATTCCTTCTGAAATACCATAAACGTTGTCGACACTTTCTAACAATCAAAAGAATAACAATAAAAGAAGTATATTTGGACATGAAAGGAATGGATAAAATACTAATCAAACGATGAAACATTTTAGCATTTAAACATGCTTTATTTATAGCTTTCTCGGCTTCCCAAACTGTGAACATTAATGTTGAAATGTCAGCTGCGAATTAAGTTTTGCTAGTATGTTTCAACTACAAAAAACATTCCTTAATTTTTTTTTTCCATCCTTTTAATGTTGTTTTGTAAAAATTAGCTTTGTGATTTTATTGTAGGCACAGTCTTGTTAGGAGTCATGTTTTATTTAATAAATAATTGTTTTTGAGTACCACGTTGTCACAGTCTTGCTCCGAGTCATGCTTTATTTATAGCTTTCTCGGCTTCCCAAACTGTGAACATTAATGTTGAAATGTCAACTGCAAATTAAGTTTTGCTAGTATGTTTCAACTACAAGAAACCATTCGTAATCATTTTTTTTTTTTTTATCGTTTAATATGCTTTGTATATAAAAGTTAGTCTTGTGTCGTAATTGTGGTCACAGTCTTGCTCCAAGATAGCTCCTGGTAACTTTCTTGGCTTCCCAAACTGTGAACATAAATGTTGAAATATCTACCTTGAATTTAATTTCAAATATATATTTCAACTACAAAAATATTTCATGTGTATTATGATTCTTGAATGTTGTTCACTGCCTGACATAGAAAATGTAACACCATAAAAGATTGGATAGAATATGATTAAAAAATAGAGAATGCATATGTAAATAATTGATGTTATTTAAAAAAGATCATTTTGGGGTGTAATATGCAGTGCGATATGTGGGAAGTAATGCTGTTTCTCACGGGATGCAACTACCCTCCACAATTTGTTCTCATTGAGTGCGTACCTCAAAATATCTTAAACCATAATTTTGCTCTGTTTTAATGAATGCTATGATATCTAGGGGCTCGTGTATTGAGTTATTTTTTTTTTATTATTATTACCCTGTATTAGCTGGAAATTAAGTTTATATTTCGACTACAAAAAATCTTTCATTATTACTCAAATGATCTTTTAATTAAGTATATGAAAAACTGAATTAATACTCTTTGCAAATTAAGTTTCTTTAGTATGTTTTAAATGTAAGAAAAAAAATATTTTCAATTAATTTATTGTTCTTATTTTTATATCATTTTTATAGGAAGGCAATCTATCATAATTGTAGTCACAGACTTGCTCCAAGATAACTTTCGTTATAGCTTTCTTGGCTTCCCAAACTGTGAACATAAATGTTGAAATATTTACATTGATTTAAATTTCAAACCTATGTTTCAACTACAAAAATATTTCATTTGTATTATGATTCTGAAGTATTATTTTATATTAAAAGTATTTTACTTGCACTTACAAAGATTTTCTTCAATAATACCTCCTTTTATAGCCCCAACAACGAAAATTAATGTTGAATTATTAATTGCAAATCAAGATACATTAGTATGTTTTAACTTTAAAAATAGTGTCATTTCCTTTTTTTTTTAATAGTGCTTAAGTGGTTTGTGATAAGTGGAAGTATTGTATCAATCATGCTTTTAAGCATGATAATATCTACTATCATAATATTGCTTTAATACATGCTATGTTTATAGCTTTCTTTGCTTCCAAAACTGAAGTTATTTGTAATATGAACTGCAAATTTAAGATTCACTAGAATCTTTCAATTGTGAAAAATCTTGAATATTTTTATTTACCTTTAATTTTGTACATGAGCAGTGGCGATATTATGTAAATTTTTAGTTGCTATAAGATATGCTCATTTTATAGTTTTTTAGCTTCCTAAACTGGGATTATTAATGTTAAATTATTAACTTAGAATTAAAATTCTAATTTTTGTAAATACATTATAGTGAAGGAGGATTAGCTCTGCTAGCTGATGTTGTTACTAATCCAGCATTCAAGCCATGGGATGTTGAAGAAGCATCCTCAATGCTTCCTATTGATTTGGCTCTATATCAAAATAAACCAGAAGCAGGTAAATTTTTTTGTAATTATTTTAAAAGTTTCTTATTTAATATTAATACAGTATTTTGTAAATTGAGAAGTCTGTTTCAGTTAAATAAAAACTTGAGACAAAGTAATATCATTATTATGAGCATTTTTTAAGTTAAATTTATATTAAACAACGAATGTCTTATAATTTTTAAATTCAATTTAATGATTCTGATGAATTGATATTAGTTTTTTGTTCTATTTTAATTAAAACTATAATTTTAAACACTTATTATTTATTTTTGTGCTTTAAAGTAGTATTTCATATGGAAAATTTTAAGTTTATTTTTTTCATTTAATTGGTTTCATTATTTTGTGCAGTTTTAATGGAAGCTATTCATAAAGCATCTTTCCGAGGTGGCTTGAGTAACTCTCTTTACTCTGAACATTTCATGATAGGCAAACACACATCTGAAATGTTACATGAAATGAAAATTGCTTCTTTTTTTTACATTCTTTTTGCACTTATTTATTAAATGCAATAAGACTAATTTCTTTTTTTTTTTCCCCTAGTTACATGATTATGTAAAAAATCATTTCACAGCATCTAAAACTGCAGTTGTAGGACTTGGTGTATCACATGATGATTTGGAAAAAGGTGTGGGTAATTTGTTTCACTTCCAAGGTGGTTCTTCAGGTAGTGATGGAACTTCCAAATTTGCTCCAGGTAGGTATGTTTTTGTAGGATTTTGTTGTAAAATATAAACCAGTAGAATTTTATTATCAAAGTAATTGAATTGTAAAATTTGTTGATTGTAAAAAAAAATAAAAAAAAAAATTTTAAATTGGTGTCTCTACATCACAGTGATGCTTGAAGTTGGAATAAGCCTCAAATCAAATGAAAAAATAAATAAATATAAATTAAATATCTAAAGTGGACTACTTCAGTTTTCCAGTTTTTTTAGTAGTAGCAATAAATATGAATTTTAAAAGGTCTCAAAAATAATATTGTAGTCTTTCATTGTTTACACAGAGTCAAACTGCAATTTTTTCAGAATTTTAAATTATGAAATTGCTTGTAAAGATAAGTTATATTGAATAAATATTCTAATTTAAAATATAATCAATCTCTATACTTTCACTATTAATTGCAATTTATTATATGATTTACTTGCAGGAGAAATTCGAATGGAAGCAAATCTTCCTTTGGTTTATTCAGCTGTGGTTGCTGAAGGAGCAGGGTAAGAAAAATTTTATTGTTATGCTGTTAATAAAATTGTTAAAACATTATTCAATTTTTTGACAATTTTCAATTTGGAAAAAAAATTATATTCTTTTGATTTTGATACTTTCTTTAAAAATCAAAAACCAATTAAAGAAAGAAAACTAAAAATAGGTCATACATCAAAATTATATTCCAAAAATTGAGCTATTATTAAAATTATAGTGATAACTTTTTTGTATAAATTCATGTATTTTATAAGTATTAAATTGATAATATGTTACATAAAAACGCTAATCATATGAATTGTCACATCCAGTTTTAAAAAATATTGATAATCTTTGAATAAAATATCTACATATTTTTCAAGAAATAATTATTGTTTCCATAACTTTTGCAATCATTTTATATTTATTTTAATTTTATGATATATTATTAAACTTTTTTTTTTTCAATTTTATTTGTTGAATTTTCCTTTAATTAAATTACTTTTATTTGTAGTGCTGCAAATGTTAAAGATGCATTGAGCCTTGGAGTACTTCAGTGTATTCTTGGTTTGGGAAATCATATTGATATGAGTGGTTCAAATTATTCAGTACTTGGAGAAGCAGCTGCAAAAACCACTAATAACCCTTTTTATGTAAGTATTACTAATAACCCTTTTAAATTTGTTTAAATATTTTTGCTATTGTAAATTTTGTTTACCAGTGTTATATTATATATAGTTAAGTTGAAAATAGTTTTGATAGCATTTTTTAAATTCCTATTTATATATAAAAATATAGTTTAAAAATAAAATCAATGAAAGTAACCTCGTTATGATAAATAAAGAGTTAGCAAAATTTTTTTCTCCCTTAAATGATGCTTTTAACAGTTGATTATTAGTTACTAAAAAAAAAAAAAAAAAAAAAAAAGACTGGAAACGGCTTTTGTCTGTCATGTTTTTCCTAGATATTAATTTCTAAATTTTTGTCTTCCAAAAACATTTATTTACTGGAGTTTCAAATGGTTTTAAAATTGTATAAATTTTCGAAAGCCAAATAATCATGAGATTAAAACAAATTATATTGAATTTTCTTATTCTAAAAATTAAAATATGAAAATAAAATAGAAAAAGTTCTTGTAGATTTATTTGTGTAATTATAATTCTTTTAAAAAAAAACTTTAACTGAGATATTAATAACAGAATAATTTATATCACTAACCTTTTTGTAGACTTTGTTCCAAACAAGCAATAATATTAATTCCAAAATGTTATGAAATTTATTAACAATAATTAATAACATTTGCTAACTACTCCATACATGTAAGATATTAGTTAAAATAACTATATATATATATATATGTGCCTGTATTAATTATTAAGGATTTTTTTCTGTCAACTTAATTCTGACTATATTGGCATTCGATTAAAATTCCTTTTTTTTTATTTTTCTTCAAATTTCTTTTAAAGATCCATTTTATTTTATTCTTTATCTGCTATTTACTAATAAAAATATTTTCTGTTAGGTCTCTGGTTTGAATGTAAATTATTCAGATACAGGTTTATTTGGAGCCTACATTGTTGGTCAGCCACAAGACATGAAAACGGTATTTGAGAAGCCTTTTTATTAATAATATTATTTCAATAGTTTTCTTTTTTGAAAAATTATGTTAAATAAAGTATATTTAATTTCTATTGACTTTAAAAATTGTGTTTAGATTCCTCTGTTTATTTTTATTGAAAGATATCTCTTGAAGGTTATATCGTTACTAGAATATTTTCAACATTTATAGGCTTTCAATAAATAATTTTTATATATTTATTTTTTATTTGTTTTGAAATTAATAGAACTGCTAGATGAATTAATCTCATTAATTTAAGTTAATTATTTTTATTGAAATATCTTATTTTTATTTATTTTGAATTTGTATTTACTTTTGTGCAATTAAATAAAAAAATACTTTTTTAGCAATATGTAGTGTAACTTGTTTATAAAGGTATTGAATTATATATTTAAACTCATAAAGCCTTTTTTTTTTTTTTTTTTTTTTTAGTTGGTCAAAGCAGTTGTCACTCAAATGAAAGATGCCTCTAAAAATATTACTGATAGTGCTATTCAAATTGGAAAGTAAGTTTATATATTTGTTTGTTTTTGTATTTTGAAATATTTATTATCATTTTTCTATATTGAATAGTACAATCATTGGAAACATCTTACTTTCCCTTTTTTCTGGTTATTTGTCAATAAAAGTAGGAATTATTCATCCTATTTTATTGTAACTATTATGAAAATTTTATTATAATCATGTAAAACACAAATAGTTATTAAGTATCCTAATAATTGTGGCAATTTATCAATAATTTAATGGATAAACGTATTGCAATTTAGATAATATAAAACATAAATTCAATGCATGAAATTTACTTCAAATTAAAATACAAAATAAAGCTTAATGATAGAAAACAAAGATTTTAAAAACCTTAAATGTGTGAATTTCTGGTTTTCAAAGTTTTTCTGTTGAAGTTTTATGTGATATTATTAGAAATTGATTATGGAAATATACTTTCATGTTGTAGAATATTGAACTGTCGATTTAAATCACTGTTAGTCATTTCTCGATATTCCTTTTAATATAAATTATTTAAAAATAAATAACATTCGGCAATAGATGATTTTTTTATTATATTTTATAATTAAATAATTTATATATATTTTTAAATTAGTAGTACTGCACATTTTAATGTATAATTTATTATTTCAGATTATAACTTGTTTCTTATGTTCTTGAATAGGTATTGAAATTTTAATTATATATAAATTTTAATAGACATAAATTGAAAGCCAAATTATTAATGGAGAGAGAAACTGCAGATGGTAACCTGAATAGCATGGCTCAAGATGTCTCGCTCAATGGAAAAATCAGAGATGTTAAAGAACTGGAGAAAGCCATAGATGATTTACAAGCTGCAGACATTAAGCGGTAAAGGCTTTTCATACATTTTATTTATATCAAAAGCATTTTTTTTGGATTTATTATAATTCTATTTTATAGAGTTTATGTATTTTTCAGTTCCAAAAAGTAGCACAGTTTTATGCAATGAAACTGTATTGTTAATAAGTTACTCATAAATTTTTCATTTGAAATTATGTAATCAGAATGGTCAAAAGGAAATAAAAGATAATAGATGGAAAGAAATGAAAATTTTTTCTTCATAATGTTTTTATCATTATTACTTTGTCAGTTATTCTGATAGTTATTTAATTTACCAAATAGTTTTTATAACTTCAATTTGACCAAGTTGTTAAATCATCATAGTTCATAGTAATTTATTTTAGCAATAATTTGCCAGTAATTCCAATAATTTTTTTTTTTAAGTTGTGTTGTAGATTACAAGATTCACAGCTAAAGATTGAACCAAAATTGTTTCTGTTTTAAAATAAGCCATAAATGTAAATTGCTACCAATAGGCTTCCTTTGGTTATCATTTACAATTCGTAGAAGTATTAAAAAGTTTTTCTACAGTTCACTTATATAAATATTTTTTTTGCATGGTCAAGCAAATGGAAACGAATTTCAAAATGTAGTGAAACAAAATGATTCACGTGATTTAAAAGAATTTTAAATTTTGAACAAGAATCATAGAAACTTATAATAAAATAAAAACTATATCTCTGAATAAAATTTTATTTACAATTATTTCTGATGGAATAGGAAATTCAAACATATCTTAACTGTGATGCGTTTATGCAACAATGAATCGTTTGTGACCAACTTACCAATTTGCATTCAGTCACTGGAAATGCCCAATCTTTGCAATGATAATAAAAACCTCCATTTATCCATACCCTTTCCTACAGTTGAGGACAGATTATAAAACTGCATAACTCTTGCAGTTGCTGAACATCAGAAATTGTTTTATTATGGAAGGAATTTGTCTGTCATGGATATGTATGTAAGCTTCTAGAGTAAGGCATATTGAATATTTTGATAAAGAGTTATAAATTAGTTTTATATTATGTTTGAGTATACTTTATATTCAGATAAATAGTTTTTAGTTTATCAGAAGTTATATTTCTTTTATTTCAAAAATAATATCAATATTAGCTTAACAGCCCAAGGTGGGCCAAAGCCTTCTTCTAAAGATATATTCAATCCTTTAGCTTTAATTTTGGTTCTCCAGTTATTCTCTCCAATAAATTTGGAATCAGCATTAACAGAATCAGTCCATTTCAACTTTCTTTCTTTCTTCTCCAACTAACTCATGCATTTTTTATGGGCAGTTTTTGATCATTTTTACAATATGAGAAGGTCATAGCATACTGTTGACCATAATATTTTAAATAATATAGAATTCTTTAAAAGCTCTTTATTATTATTTTTCAGTACATATTGCCTTTTCTTAGCCATCAGTCACTAACCCAAATATCACACAGCACATTTCTCTAAAAATTTCTTTTAAAAAAGAAAAATTTTGTGGTAGGGGGCATGTTTCAGAAGCATAAATTACTACACATCTTATTAGAGACTTGAAATTTAGTTTTCTGCAAAGAAAATGTGAATTCAAAAACATTTTTAAACTATAAAAGCCCTGTCCCTGTTTGCTAATGTAATTGAGTTTTGATTTTTTTATCAATTAAAGAAATATTTCTTTTGAAATCATCGCATAATTTCAAATAAAAAAAAAAAATAATTTTAAGTTAAAAACCCAAATGCTTAAGAATAATAAACTATTTAAATTTATTTTAATTAATTAAATTACTTAATTAAAATTTTTTATTGTTTCCTAGGTTGCTAGCAAAGTAATGAAAGCAAAGCCTGCTATGGCTTCTTTGGGACGCCTACACGCAACACCTCACGTCGATGAATTACTATAAATCAGTTTTGTAACATAGGAAAATAAATAGTTTATTTAAGAAGACATTTACAGTTAATGATTGAATGAATTACTGTACCATCAAATTTGGACTCTTCTACATGTTTAAATTAATGTGAATAAAAGATGCTGGTGTAAAGAAATTATCTATTATTTTGATGAAAATTTGAAAACTGGATTTGACTTCAAAATAGATTTTGGATAAATTTGTAAAATCATTTTATTAGTATGTTGCTTTTAGACTAGTTAATGTACATTTCACAATCTATGACACTTATTTGGTGTTACAGTAAATATTGTTATAAAAAATTGGTTTTTTTTTTTTTTTTCCTTTATTATTATTATTAATTTCAATGTTAAAAAATTTGCAAGTAAATGGGTTTTACTATATACAGTTATATTTAAAGAAAATTCAATGAATCAGAGGAATATATTTTTTTATATGCATTTGAAAGAACATGATATAAAAATAATTAAACAAAAGTGCATGATTAATTTTATTCAATTTTATATATTACATTATCTCATATGGCTTATAATTACTTAATTACTAAAATAATTTTGAAATGCAGTATTGATTATGTTTAGTAACAGCTTATAAATTTTAAATAAATAAAAATTTGGAGAAATTTAAAATTTTTTTTTGTTGTAAGTTAGAAATGCATATATATGAAAATGCATTTCCCCATTCAATTAAGAAATTATCATTTACTTTAGCAGTTTGATATAATTTTTTAATATGAAATTGTTGTTTGTTTTATCACAAATCTTGAATATTTTTCAAATTTAACTTTCAAAAAACATTTAAATATTTTCAAAATTGGAAACTTGCAATTGAATAAAATTTATTTTAATATGATAAGAATCTAGTAGAGAAATGATTTTGTGAGTAAAAATGTTTTCTATTTAATCATATATAAATAAGAAAATGATATAATTAAGCATTTATATTATAAAAACTAGAAAAATCTTAATGTGATAAAAAAAAAAAGACGTCAGTTAAACTATGTTATTAAAGAAAAGCTTACAAATTGGGACTTAATGGAGGGGACTTGACTTGATGGGTGTTTTGAGATTTATGCTTATGTTAGCTGCTTTATCTTAATTTTTCCAAATGTTAAGCAAATAAAAAAATCTGTGATAATGAATGATAAAATATATTCAAATACTGATTTTAAATTGGCTAATCTAAGCTCATGATGATCTGTGGGAATATTGGGACCTACACATATAGCATCTTTAAGCTCGCTAAAAGTAATAGACCTATTGGGCTGGCTGCAATCATCGGAAAGATCAAAAGGAATAAACTGATGATCAGAGGGTTTATTGGAATGAGATGCTAGCATATTAGCTTGATTCGGATCTGTAATATCCAAATTAATACTTAATAATAAGATCTTAATATGATTAAAAATAAGATCTTCTATACTTGTTGACCAGATGATTGTCTCTATTATGAATTGCTTTAATAATTTTATATACTTTGCCATTATAGCCAGTAGATGTACAAACAGTATCCCAATAATGCTTCTTATGTGGGGAAATGTAACGGCGAAGTTTGGCAGAAAATTTCTTGTAAGAAATCCAGAGGTTGCAAGAAAGTTGAGATGAGCTTGATGTGAAAGTTTAAGATTCTGCAAAAAGTCAGAATATGATGCAAAAATATTAGCGAGATTCTTCTGATCATGAATCAAATAATCTGACCAGTATCCCAATAATGTTTTTAAGCTGAGAAATGTAACGACGAAGTTTGGCAGAAATTTTGTAAGAAATCCAGAGGTCACGAGAAAGTTGAGTTCGAACCCAGTGTAAAAGTTTTTGCTTCTATTGTAATAGTTCATTGCAGTATGCATTCCACCAAAGGAGTGTTGGGTGGTGAGAGATTCTGTAATTTTTCTTATTATTAAGTAAAACGATAGACTGGAAAGATTGTAAATCGGAATATGTTGCACAAATCCGAACTAGATTTTGTTGTTCACGAAGAAAAAGGACTTAAGACCACATAATGATCTCTTTGTTAGTTTTTTTGAGGAAAGTTTAGCTGGAAGGATAACTTGATCGAAAGTGAGTGATTACTGTCGAAAGGATCGAAATGAATAAAGAATGATAAATTCGAATATATTTCGGCATTGCTAATGGAAAGATCAATAAAAGATGTAGACAATGGAGTAATGCTCGAGGGAGTGCTGATGTTTAAATTATTGAAAATCCAATTGATTAGAGTTTCAGAACTATTTGTTGATAAGGCGCGTCCGAGAATAGAATGAGAATTAAAATCGTCAAGAATAATGGAAGTTGATATATTGCATCCAACCGTTCAATGGTGAAAAAGCCCTTGAATGGCTGGATGCAATACATCATCAACTTTTACCAATAGATGTTAACAATTGTAAAAGATTTATACCGAAAATGGCTTTTATTTCATTGTCTGATTGAAGACAAAGAGAATTGCGGGGAATAGTGGAATGAACAGCTATTAAAATATCTCTTCGTCATACGTCATCAGGGCGATCTATTCTATAGATTAATTTTCCAGGTAAGTGGAACTGATCCGGATAATCGAGAAGGATTTCTTGTATAACAGAAACTTAAAGTAAATAAGATTTTTTTAGCTCTGACCCTGTTCTTCCATTGTAAAATGTTTAGTGAAGAATTGAATACGAAAATAAACACAACGAGGAAAACAAAAAACGAATATGATAAGAGAATACGAGGAAAACACAAAAAAAAAAGTTAATAAATTAAAAAAGGAGCTTAAATTTCTTATTTAGCTTTATGAACTGATTGTTACTTAGTACGAAAAATAGCGAGAAGGCTGGACGGATTGCCATGTTTTGTTGAATTTGCCGCTGTGTTTAAATCTTGCAGAACTTGAAAGCCCAATTTCCTACTTTTAATTTTCTTTTTATCTTTAAGAGTTCTTATTAGTGGTGTACTGATAGTGTTTCTTCATCGCTTGGCTGCGGCCTGGTCTTTGGTACCAGAGGCTTCAGGTTCGAATCCTGACTGTGGAATGAATGTTTGTGAGTGGTTTGGAATCAACGTTAAACTGTAGGTTCCTGTCTAATTAGCCTTAAGTGTGCAAAAAAAAAAAATGATTGTAGAGTGACAAACCAAATCATGGCCTGGTTGAGTGTTGTAAAAGACAGAGTTAATGCTTTTAAAATTTTTAATAGTTTCGTGAAAAGAGGAAACTTGTATGAGACAGGTTTATTTGATCATTTCTTCAGTTTCAATGGCTTGCTGCTTTAATATTAGTAGCGAGTTCATCTTTTGTAATGTAACCGGAATTTACAACATAGGTAGATTTAAGTTAAGATGAAAATGAATCCTCTTTCGGGGCACAATATAATCTCCGGACTTCTGTAAAGGAAAGAACGACTGATAGTTTTAAATTTCAAAAATTGTTCTTCAGCTTTCCGTTTAGAACATGAAGTGTCAGTGACCATGTGTTGCGCAATGCAATTAACACGTTTTGGAACTTTGGCCTAGCATAAGTCCACTGGATGTTAGGAGCTGCAAAACTCGCAATCAACAAAATATTTACAACTTGCTGTTTGATGAGTAAATGAAAAACATCGCGACACTGACGAGGTCTATCAAAAAAATAAGGATATCTTTTGTCGCTCAAGTCAAAATCTTTACATGCTCCGGTAAAAGTATAATCAACACTGGAGTGACGAGATTAGATTTATTTAGTTTGCTGAAACCGGCGGAATTTAGTAATTGTAAGGTTAAGAAAGTATCGGTGGGGATGTTGTGAAGCAAGAAACGAGTAGTTATTTTTTTCTGGATAAAGCAATGTTGTAATCGGGATTCCCAGGATTGCTTTCATATTTGCTAGTTCTTCGGCTGTCTCAAAATGATCAGTGGAATTATTTAATTTCCCTGTCGCTATATGATTTATAGATTTCAATACCGATAATATATTTTCTTTAAGGATTTTTGAGAATCTGGAATTTCTAGCACAATAGTGAAAAACAGAGCGGCATTTTGATGCTGTCTGTAAATTTGCGAGAACGTTACAGTGAACCTTTATTATTATTATTATTATTATTTCCAATGGCAAGAGAAAATGACAAAATCTTACGAGATCAAAACAGTGTAAAAACTAAGGTGTCATCAGCAAATTTCTAGAGTTCCAATATCTTTTTCACCTTGGAGTCCGCAAGAAGTCCGGGCATCCTGCTACATGGTGCCAGTCCATGATCTCTTCTTTCCCACAGAGCGTATAATTTGGGCTATCAAAAATGTCAATGGGTGCAGATGGCTCGCCAAACAGTCATAGCCCACTGCAAGTGTCAATATCATATTTGGCAAGAGAATGTTTAATCTCAACTTTCTTAGATTGGGACAGGCCAACTGTATTCCATCGTAAGTGTGGTATCCATCACTGTGTTAGCTGCCCTATATTCCGTTACTGTGTTAGCTGCCATAGCGAGTGCGGAAAACACTATGCAATGCGTAAACTTACCTGGAATTACATGGATAAATAAATGAAAGCTAACTAGTTAAAATAAAAATAGGATGTGCTAGAAAAATAAATATATAAATTTTAAGTGACTTACTTAAAAAAAATGCTAAAACGAAAAGAAAAAAAAAAAAAACCTGTACAAAAAGAACAAATCGTAAAATCGAATAAACCGAGATAAAGCAACTCTACGAACGTCATAGGCGCAACAACCCAAGGTGGCCCAAGGCCGTCTGCCAACTGGCAGATTTCGAGACAGGGATGTTTTTCTTTTTATGGGGTAGTGTTGTCAGTCCAACGCTCGACAGTCATATTAGACCGGAACCTATTGTTTAATGTGGATTCCGAACCACTACAAATATCCATGGTCCCGCCTGGACTCGAACACCCGAAACCTGTGGCATCGAACGCTACATGCACCTACTACAAATATTAACCCCACCCCCTTAACACAGAAATACTGTAATTTCTGATTATAATCAATCGACTGTTTACAATCTGTGTGTTCTTTACCTGAAAATATCTATAAAAAATTAATTTTTGAAAGCACTTTTATTCTGAAGATAGTATATTCAATTTTTGCACGGAATAATTTATTTTGTTACTAATACAAATTTCCCCGCTGTAACTGTAAAGATTACAATTTACGCGATAAAAATTTTTTGAAAATTTATTCAGAATCAAATAAATCATAAATCTAATACTTAATTCATCATTCACGCAGTAAATACTCACTTCATTACTCATACTCATTTATGAAATTTTAGCTGAGAAATAGATAAATGAAGTAATGAGGTAATATATTTTGATATATATATATATATATATAAATTGATGAGGTAATATATATGGGATAATTATTTTCCTTGTCTAATTATTTCTTGTATGTAAAATTTATCCATTTTCCTGTATTATGTTTGATGAGATAATTCATTTTGAGATAATTCTTTCAATTATAATAACAAAATAATGACTAGGTTTTCATAAATAGAATAAAAAAGGAAAAATTGATAAATGTCTGATCAATTAATATATTTAGGATAATCATTCCGCTTATAATAACAAAATAATGACTAATTTTTCATAAATAGAATAAAAGGTTGCTCTCTCTAATATAGCACATAATTGTCTAATTCTTTATAAAATTAATTTCAATGATTTATTGTCGTTTCTTTGAGAGAACAATAAAATGTTATGAATATTTATTCTAATGGAAGAAATCTATAAGAGTTAAACATTTAAGATTGGGATATTCATCTGCGTGACTTTTAAGTTACTCATTTCTAAGTTTTTAAAGAATTTTATTCTTTAAGTTACTTTTCTTTAAGTACTTTTAAGTTTCTTATTCAATATACTGCCTTGGTTACTATACATGAACGTTTTCCTGATGATTCTTGGCTCCATGTTTATACTAATGGTTTGGCTGAAGAGGTCATAAGAAAGGAGCCGAAGTTTATTCTATTGACTTTACACTATCTTATGCCATTGGAAGGCACTTTGATGGTGAGATGGCCGCCATTTCTTTGCCTTTAGATAAAATAGAGCAGCGTGAAAAAGTCTCGTCGTTTTTGTTGATTCCATGGCGGCAGTTAAGACCTTAACAACTCCCAATCACTATGAATGTGAGATTTCTAGAAACTATATAGTAAAGATAGGTAGGATGTTGAACACCGGGAAATTCATTGCTCTGCAATAGTGTATTCCAAGCCATTGCGGGATATATGGAAATGAGCAGCTGATATGTTAGCCAAGAATGAATTACAAATGATGCAACTTGATCCTCCTTTTACCTTTGTGTTATATTAGGCGATAAAAATATTAAATCTAACTTTTTCAACCTGTATATAGAGGAAGGCTTCTGAGAAAAAGTGGAATTCCCTATTGAATAAATCGACAAGAATTTCCTGTTATTTGCCTAGAGCGCTCGGCGTGGCCTGCTTGAGACTCTATCATGGGCCATGGCTACTTACAGAGTTACCTCAATAGAATTGGGCCTGAATGGTCGAGTGGCTAGCGCTCGGTACCACAGGTTTCGGGTTCGAGTCCCAGTGGTGCCATGGTTGTTTGTAGTGGTTCGGAATACACAAAAGTAGGCCCCGTCTAATATGATCGTAGAGCGTTGCGGGGGCATTGTTGCCGCGTCCGTGGCTTATCTTCCAAGTTACACGCCCCCTGGGTAATACAAAGTGAGTACGTCTGTGCAGCACTTGCCTTAAAGGCATCTAAGACCAAGCTGTCTGTGTTTGCCAGCTGCATTAGAAAAGAAAAAAAAAACCTTTATAGAATTGGACTGATGCTACAGATATCTGCCCACTTTGCGACTATGGCGTACCCATGACAGAAGAGCACGTCATCATATGCCCTACTGTTCTTAATTGCATCACTTTTTGTGTTACTGTCAATGCCTTTAGTGATTGTTTTTGTCGTTCTTCACTGTATTGGGCTGCTGGTAGACTAATGGCCAAGAGGTCGGAGACGGGCATAGGATAAAAAAAGTTCTTATTCACAACTCTTTTTGTCTCTATTTTTTTTTTTTTTTTTACTTTGATACCACAGGCTTCAGGTTCGAATCCTGGCGGTGGTATGGATGTTTGTTAGTGGTTCGGAATCCACTTTAAACTATAGGTCCCGGTCTGTTTAGCCCTCGTGTGCACAAGATGACCGTACAGCGATAAACCAAACTAAACTAGTTTTTTTTTTTTTTTAAATTTCTCATTACATACAAGAACAACTCCACAATTTTCGAGTCTTTTATGGGAACTCCCTTTTCTGTCATTTCTCCATATTCCTTTCAACAATACAGCCGTTTTTTGAGTTTTTCTACAATCGGTGGTATATATATTTTGATCAAAAAGCTGCTTTAGCTTGATGATATTCAGCTTCCACGATTTAGTGTAATGATAAAAACATTTGAACAGAAACAGGAAGCTAGACTGTGTTCGGAGTGATAAACGGACGTAAATAAACTACATAGTTCTCATATAAGGAGACACATATCTAAAAGTTGTTATTCACAATACATGTGAAAAGCAGACGCATCGATTGCAATGTGAGCAGCAGTCTCTTCGATCGCAATTGCAAAAACAAACGCGATGTGGTCCAGAAATGACATGTTTTTGACAAAATGGTGCAGAAGATGACAACCTACACTACTAATATTAAACGATACAAAGTAAATGCTTTACTTTTTCTCTTTCTTTTTAACAATATATAATAAATTGAAACAAGGTGTCTCTGAATGAGAATCCAAACCTCCTGATCCTTTAATAAAAAATAATAGAACTGAATTATCAATTTTAAGTTTTTCTTGGTGAGATGGTAAGAAATGGAAGACGCAAATTTAAAAAAAATAAATAAAATAAAAACTGCAGAACAACTAAGAATAAATTTTTCCTCTTGAAATGAGTTATTTAAAGAAGTATCAACCCACCCTAATATGTCTATTAGGGAATTATATTCTCTTAAGTCACACAGCGTACAAAGAAAGCTATGTTTCGAAATCGTGAGTACATGAATAAAACCTTGATTCCATACTTATAAAATATAAATTGAATAGAATACAAAATATCAATACCGTAGAGAAAAATTCTGTAAATGTCTCCGTATATTATGAAAGCACTTCATTATTATTGATTGATGTTTAACTTTATACTTCAAATAAAAATACAATTTATAATTAAATTTTGAAATATAATAATTTATATTAATTTTTATCTGATAGTGACTGTTAACAAAATATTTGAATTCGTAACTATCAAGTCCTCAATAAGTCCTTCTTATTTATTTTCATCTGATCTCGGAATGTCCTTGGGAATGATTATTTATAAAAGATATTTAAAACGATACCCTTATCATTTTAAATATTAGTTTATATAAAAAAACCTCATTTTAAATAAAACTAATTAAAAAGAAAACTTTAGTTTCTCTAATAACTTTAATTGAAAAACTAATCACCAGCTGCTAAAAATATTTAATCTTTACAAAATCAAACTGGTAGCTGTCGAAACAGTTTAATTCTTTTTGGAATTAATTGAAAATTATTTTAACTATTAAAATATATATGATATTATTAACCATTAAAATATATAAGAGAAATGAATTTTATCGGAGTAGACTTTCTAACGAACCTAATGCCGGAGTGACTAGCCTCTGCAGCTTGGTTCCACAGGGTTCGAGTTCCGGCGGTGCCATGGACGTTTGTAGTGTTTTGGAATCCCCTTTAAACTGTAGGTCCCGGTTTAATATGACTGTAGAGCGTTGGGTGTAGATCTGGCTGACAACCCTTTCTTGCAAAAAGAAAACATCTCCTGTCTCGAAATTTGTCAGTAGGCAGACGGCCTTGGCCCACCATGGGGACTGTTGCGCCAATGAGGAACTAGACTTTCTAATAGATTCTATAACAGGCTGTAATAGTTTTCGACATTTTGTGTGTGTTGAAGATAAAGATTGTGACCAAAAGATAAAAGACTAACTAAATTTCACTCAAATTTTGAATAAATTACTTTCGAAAACTGTGCTTTTTGCAAAACTGCTTAGTTTTTGTTGAAAATTCTAATTGCGAAATTATGTCCTCACAAAATTATCCAGGAAAAGCCCTCGCAAAATTATGTCAGCGCGTATGTTTGGATTAATGAAAATGTTCAAAAATGTGTTTTGATAACATTTTGAAGCACTTTTATTATGGCGTTCCATCTCGATTTCGTCTTTCTAAGATATCTAAAAGCCACTATGTATGAAACTCTACTTGAATATGTTAAATCAGTGGCTTCAATTTTTCGAGGAATGCCTGACATCTTCGAAAATCGCGCTCTAGTACTCTCATCGACATCATGTACATTACTGTAAGTGGTCGCACATTTTTGCAGTTGTAGAAAATCGAAACCAAATTCGTAACTGCAAATAAAAAATGATGAACAATTTAAGTTTCTGCCAATTCTTGTGTTTGCAACTAGAAGAACTACTTGACCCCCATATATTGCTGCATTAAAAAATGTTTACTTTTGTTAAAGCAAATATCATTAAAGTTTGTTATATCATTTCAGGCTCATCCTGTGTTTGAAGCTCATTAGTTGCAATTATCTTTGAAATATTAGTTCTTTTATAGTTATGCATTTTTTAGCACCGTGCGAATGCCATGTAAGTAGCATAGGTTGTCCTCTTCTGGACTATTTGTCAAAAACATGTCATTTTCTGGACGACATCGCGTTTATTTCTGCAATTGCAATTGAAGCATTTGTTGGCCACATCGCATATGTTTTTCGCATTGCAATCGATGCCTCTGCTTTTCACATATCTTGTAAATGATGACTTTTAGATATGTGTCTCCTTATATGAGAATTATGTAATTTATTTATGTTCGCTTATCACTCCGAACCCATTCTAGTTTCCTGTTTCGGTTCAAATGTTGTTGTTTTTTATCATTAAGCTGAATTTAACACCATACTTCTATTTTTAAATATCTACACTTTTGAATGAAAGGTTTATTTCCAATCTTTTCGATTAAGTCAATAAGCTTCAGGCATAAATTTAAATAACCCTTTTATAGATTCAATAGCTGCACTCTTTAAAGGATCGGATTGTTAATTTCTAATTTTCCAATCCATCTGATCTTTTCGTCACCACTCGGTTCAGATCTAGTAAATGTTTTTGTAGTTAATTAACGGTAGCCACTATAACGTTATGTAATAATCGTTACTTTTCAGGAACTATAAAAGTACGAGATCAGTACGAAACTATGAATGTTCGAGTACAAATTAATTAATTTCGGTTTTATTAGAATTTTAGTAATTCAGACACATATTTAAAGTGCTAAGACACCCAAGTACGTATTTAATCGTAGGACAAAGCCTGCCTTGGTAAAATATCACTGGTGAGAAAAATTCTAAAAAAAAAAAAAAAAAAAATTTATGAAAAAAAAAATAAAAATGGTGTTTTGCTTATAATTCTCCTTGGTCTTCCTGAAGACTCAGACTTCCAAGAACAGATCTCATAATAATAGATGACTTTATTGCACAATTTAAATGATAAAATTGTAGAGTTATTTACTGTAATTTCACACTACTGTATTATAAGTTTAATGTTATTTTAATGTTACAAAATTTGTTTTCTAAATCTAAAATTACTAGAGATATTAGTTTAAGCTCGCACTATATAATGTTATTTAAAAACTCAAAAGATATGAGTCAAAGATATGATAAAAGATATGAGTCAATTTCCTGGATAATTGCTTTGAAGGCAACTTTATCCAGGAAATTTGAAATTTGTGGGGGATACATATAAAAGCAACAGAGAAAGCTTTTGCTTATTTAGTAGTTGGGTCTTCATTCTCTAAAGAAAGAAGAATACAGATTACGTGACAGTTTGTTTCCAGACAGCAGAGGAGTATATCGGGGGATATGGACCAAAATGATGAAGCACCTGAAGAAGAACTATTCATTTTTACATTTACTATCAATAGTTACTCCAAAGCAAAAAGAAAATCATTACTGCAAAATGCAGACAAATCGCAATACAATATGTGAAATTTGTTTAAATGTTCTTGCTGGTAATGTTTTCGTGAATGTAAATATATATATATAAAGAAAAGTTTTTGATCGATCGATTTGTATAAAACAAAGGAAAAAGATTTTAGCGAATTAAACCGGGGGGATTCTTACAACTAATACTTCCAACGGTTATTGCAGGATTGGCTGGAATGATAGGTCGTGTTATCGTAGTAGAATTTGATAATAAAATAGATAAATACTTAAGAAACAGTGCAATACTAGTTTTATTTATCTTTCTTTGAAAAAAAATATATAATTAATTTGAATTATCTAAGCATTATTAGACGGAAATAGAATGTACCCTTTAGATTTCTGCAGATTTTCATCATTTTAAATATTTGGGAATTTTTAAATGTATTTTATTTTTATTTTGTATTTTTAGCATTTAATAAGAATATATCTCAATGATATCTACCAGGAATTTTGGGGACATTTAAATGTGTCAAGTCTGGCAATTTTCAAAATTACGAGTAGGATGTGTGTTAAACTGTTTTTTTACTTAAAATGAATATGCAACTGAAATGTAGTTCAATATAAATGACATTATTTTATTTTGTCTTTTGATGTTTGTGGCAAAAGTTTGACTGCTGTTAATATTCCAACCTAATATACCGAACGTAGGTCGATACATGTATAGGTTTTTTTTTTTTTTCCAAAAAAAATTACCGAAGTTCAAAGACCGTATGTAAGTCGGAATGAATTAAAATCCTGTAACATTACTATA
The DNA here is from genome assembly GCA_021605095.1 of Caerostris extrusa. NCBI lineage: Eukaryota > Metazoa > Arthropoda > Arachnida > Araneae > Araneidae > Caerostris > Caerostris extrusa. The sequence goes on from BPLR01018741.1 coordinate 72,215, forward strand.
TTCTATTATTATTTCTGGTGTATGTTTTGGTACTTTTTGCTAGCCTGGCCAACATTAGATTTTTCCTTTTTAAGCGGACGCAACAAACCAGTAATATAAACTAATTCTAAAATAAAACAACAACTCATTATTAAAGCAATTTTTTTCATGCATTTTTATAAACTAACGAAATATAAATTAAATAAATAAATAACATGCCTTATTTACCATTGTTTGGTGATTTATCACTTGTGCCTAGCTAACGGGAAAAGTACCTACGTTTTTGGCGAGATTAGCTAATCCGTATATAAGTCAACCCCTATACTTTAGCTCTAGAAAAGTTCTAAAAAATTATCAGCTTATATACTGTAAACAATCAATAAAATGCTCAAAATGATACAGATATTTATATGGTTATTTCATTTCCTATACGTCTTAGCTTATTGAAATGTGGATATAAAGACGTCGTTTCACGTCAACCAAATAAATAAATAAAAATTAAACAGCGAAATTTACAAAGACAAAACGTGAAGATGAGTCAATGCCTGGCTGCAAGATGACTAAAAAGGAAAAAAATTTAAACTCGGAAAATTACGTTTCCTCGCAACAGAACTGAAGAAGCTATCTTTTACAAGCAGCTGCGCCAACACTTTGACTCAAAACCCAAGTACGTGGCTGGATGGACGCTTTTGTGTTTTTGCAGCTGCCCCTCCTGAAACAAACATAGAAACACGTGCTGATTGTTTTTTAGTGATTCATTTTAAGGGTGTTCTCAAACGTTTATCAGCATGGAGTGAAAATTTCAGATTTTTGCAAGAATGGAAAAGTGCATTCACCATTTTGTTCCAATTCATACTAATTTGTGTATTATTCATTTAAAGAAAAATAGCTAATTTAAGTTAATTAAGATAATTATTAGATTATTAATTTTAGTAAATTAATGAGTTTACAAGCTTTTAAGTACGTAATGTAACAGTTAATTTTTTAATCCGAATTAGTGAATAGTTTGACATTGTTGATACTGTATGCTACACTAGTAAGCAAATGTTCAGTTTATTTATTTTATTAATGCTTAATACTTTGAAGGCATTTCACTTGAACATCTGAAATAAGAAAGGTTGAGTGTATGTAAAAATTCATATGTATATGGCAATGTTCAGTTTGGTATTGAAATCTTAGAATTTTAGTAAAGATATTCATTAAAAACTGATTAATTACAATCGAGTGAAACCTCTGAACCAGTCATGGTCACTTTCTGGGCAAGATTCGAGGTGGTATTTGGTATAAAGTCCTTACCAAATCTGATGTTTACGTAAAAAATTTTTTTTTTTTTTTAAATTAAAAAAACATTTTTTTTAAAATTCAAATATATACAAAAATAATACGCAATTCACTATTCAATGGATTGTTTCCTAATTTATAACTGCACAATTAACTGTATATGTTCTTACCGAGTTGTAAGGTTCAAACTGGACGCGTGTATTATAAACATGGGTATCAGATACGCATATTAATCTTCTTTATACACCGCATTCGGTAACTTTTTCTTTTTGTATGCGTGTATTTCGATTCGTGTTCTCAACACGGGCTACGAAATCTGGATGGATGGGATTTCAAATTTTTGGAACGCAAGAGCCATAACCTCTGGTGGGATAAATTTTAAGGCTCTGTGAAAAAGTTGAAAATACTTGAAATTAGGATATTTAGAAGAATGAAATCTTAAGGGAATTCCTTGGTGGACAGTGCCATCATTCCAAATTTGTCCGGTAGATATTAGTACTTGGTGCATTTGATTAACAGCTTAGGTGAGTTTGGGGAGAGCATTCGTGATACATTGTAGTTCTTTTAGTTGTTGAAGTGGTAGAATTCAGAAGAATCAGCTACTTTGGTGATAGGAGGAATTGAAGCTGTGAAGTATGAGTTGTCTGGAAAAGCTGTGCGAAGGAGACATTTGATTTTATGATGTTTTGGTTCTGTTGTAGTCATAGACTAATTCGGTATTGCGCAATGGCTAGTCCCTTTTTCTGGATCAACTTTTGGGAAGGGTTTACATCCTTTCCAAGAGGCGATATAGCCATGATCACCACAATTAATGCATTTTGGGTTGGCTAACTTCTTTATGATGTGACAAGCAACTGTTAGATGATCTTCTCCACGTGTCTTGATTCTGGTTTGTCTGCGACAATTTGAGCTTGAGTGATGAAAGTGGTTGCAGTTAAAATATTGTACTGTAAGGTTTCTTCTGGAGAAGTGTACCTAACTGTGGGGAAGTAAAGTAATCTGTTTAACTTATAAATATTTGCCATCATGATTGTTTTCAACTCAATCAAGAATATCAAGAGTGGAGCTTTGGTTCTCCATTTCTTGAGCTATACAACATTGGCCACAGTAAATCCAAGATTTTGAATTTCTGATTTGATTTCTTCTGTATTTGTATCAACAGGGTGACCTGAGGACTATTTTGAGTGACCCCTCATTTCTGAGCTTGATGAAGTAGAATTCATATTTTTCTGTGCAAGGAGGACCGTAATGGCACGGTGTTCATCTTCTGAATTTGTGTAGATCTTGACGTATCCCCTGCCAGTTTATTTGTAGATTCAGGATAGAGCTTATGCATATTTTGTAGAGCCAGATTGTAATTGCTAGTTAAAGCTAGCATGATGGGATGAGGTTTGGAGACGGTATAAATTGCAGATTGTTGAGTGTTTTCTATGTTAGATGATTCAGAGATAGCACCGAATATGTTTTTTATGGAAATTTGTTCATGAAATTTTTGTCATGAATTGATTTGTTCATGAATTTTTTTGGATCATTTTTATAATTATAAATTATTTTGTTGCTTACTTTTACGTCAAAACAGGATAAAAGAAGATTCTAAATGGTAAGGAAATACATAATTTCAGTTTTGATTCTATTTTGTTTGAATAAGTGAAAAACTGGTATTATCCCGAAGTTTTTAGAAAATCATTCCACTCGTTCGATAGCTATCTTGTTAACAAGTTCATCGAAGTCGACCAACTTTCCGCTAATGTTAGTGCATAGAGATCCAACTTGTCTTACACGCTTTAATTTGAAAGTATGAAAACATATGTATTAATTTGATCGAAATTAAACATAACAACCATATTCCTGCATCAAGTTTCTTGAATACGTGAGGCATATAACAAGCATATAAGTATCCATAAAAAATCTGGGTGCATAAGTTTCAATCCGTGTTCCCTAAGCACACCGATATACGTGTAATGTGGATACAGTGTATTTTTAAAGTTTCTTGTTCAAACTTTTTCTAAACCTGCATTTTCGTGGCTTAGAAATTTTAAAATAAAAAGCAATATAGGTCACCAAGCCCGACTTTGTAGGAAATGGCACTGAAAAGATTTTAAATTTCAAGAAGTTTTTTTTCCCCATAAGGTATAATTGCATTTACTTTTTCGTATAGTAAAGAAAAAAAATAATTTGTATAAACGTCAAAATTATATCTGAACATGATTTAAATGAGAAAATCAGCATTCTTCTGCGATTTTTCAAAGAATTTAGTGGCAGTTACAGTTACAATTTAATACAGTTTTAAATGATTAAGTTCAAAAAAAAAAAAAAAGGGGATTTTAACCATGCCATAGATTAGTGAAACGCAAGACCACCTCCCACCTTTTCGCATGTCAATTTTACTTTAAAAAGTCAAATGATAGTTATTATTTTTAAAAAACTTCAGATCTTTAAGAAAGGCAAATTTGGAACATGGTAGGGTTCTAGTTTATTAAAAAAGTAAACACTTGAATACCAGAACGATATTTTATTCCATGTTTTCAATTTTATTACAAACTAGGAGATAAGAATTTTTCAATAACGTGCTGGCAAGAATTCAAAATCTCTGTTTATGTTTATGTTTTTTTTTTTTTTAAATTTCTTTCTTTCATAACATAAGACAAGAATGGTGGCTATTAAGACAACAGCCATCTATAAATGTTTTAAGAGCTCGTTGTGTAATTGATGGAACCATGAAAAAAAATATGTTTCCGTTTTAATATTGCAACTCAACAAAATAACTGAAGGTTGTTAACAGATAATGCATTAAAATTAATACATTTAGCTTATTTAGATTAAGGCATATTGGTGAACAAACATGAATATTAACAAATCAAAAAATAAAGGCTATTTAATTAATCATTAATCATTTTTGGCTTGACTACTAGAAACCGGAGATCAGATATTAAATCAATGAAAGGCGACACATTAAATTTTTTTATTTCCTACGTATATTTATTTTTCATTGTATGATTTATAGGCATCTCGATGATAAGATGCAAAATTTCTATCATAATAACAAGATTCAAAAGTTCTATCATAATAATAATTGTGATAGAACTTTTAAATCTTGTTATTAGATAGAAAAATCTTATTTGATAGTAAAATTAGAGGAAAAAAAATGAAATGAGGAAACCAAAAACAATAATACATGAGCAAACGTGGGGGAAAAAAAAGGCCTAGGGTGAAAATAATTCACATAGGAAATTATCCAAATTCCTTAAAAAATGCAATTGTAATATCGTCACAGTTTCATCAAAGAAGATATACTCAAGAATAAAATAAACTGTGTTATTTTGATTCCTATATGTCATAACTTAACATACATTTAATATATATGAAATAAATACATAAACTTGAGTTTTTTGGGGTTTTTTTTTTTTTGTATTATTTTGCGATTCGACGTCTTTTTACACTGAAGATATTTAATCAGTGCTTCTCATAAGTTGGTAGAATATGGCAGACTGTATAAAAAGCCGTAATTCCTTTACTACATAAAAATAGTTTGATTGCGTTAATGAACATGTTGAATACTTCATTGACAAAATGCTAATTGTATAATTTATTTGAGTTAAATAGAGTAGCGGAAATAATAAAATTTATAATAAATTGCACATTAATTTTATTCTAAAATTTTCTAGTAAAACAAAATGAAAAGCTTTAACTTATAATAACAAAATAAGCAAATAAACAGAAATATTTATAGCTAATATGTGTTTATCAGTCATGCTAGTTTTTCTAATTGTAAAGAAAAAAACAATAACACTATTATTGAACTTTTTTTTTTTTATCCTTATCAACTGGTTTTTTTTTTTTTTTAGTTCAGTTTGGCAAATTACCAATTATATGTATATTTATGTATTAATTTATACGATGTCAAACAAATTATGTATATCCATGCTTAAGGATTTATAGTTTGTTCGGTATAGCTTAAGCCCACTATGGATCCTGAATAAATTAATTTGTATTGACTTTTTTTTTTTTCCTGTAGGTTTTATTTTTATTTGATGGATTAATGTCAATTGTCACTCAGTCACTATGTCATTGTCAATGAGTTTTATGTGATATATATATATATATATATATATATATATATGTATGTGTTGTGTTCTTTATTTATCATATATAAAATTCTTCTCTCTTACTTCTCTTTTAAAAGTCCTTTTATATATATAATATATATATATATATATATATATATGTGTGTGTGTGTGTGTTTATATACACATTTAGTTGACCTTTAATTTTTTTTTTTTTTTTTCACTTTTTGCTCTACTTCATTCATCTACGGAGGTTTTATTCTGAAATTGGAATGAATTCTGGACATTCAAAATATTGCTCCAATTGTGTTTCGTCTTTTTTTTTCTGAAACAAGTTTTTCATGTTTCATTCATATTCTAGATAAGCTCTTGTAGCTTAGGAGAAATGTAATCTTCAACTTACGCTGAGTTCAATGTTCTCTATCGGAAGTAGAAGACATTTTATAAACATTAAACTAATTGATATCTGTATATTTGTATAAATTAAGCTTCTATTTTGCTTAAAAGACAAAAAAAAAAAAAAAAAAAAAAAAAAAAAATTATTAAAAAATTTAATAAAAATTATTAGTTTTTATGCATATTTATGTATAAAAAGATTTATAATTTTTAAAACTTTTACATAAATAATTTTATACAGGAATACAAAATTAAGAAAAATTTCATCATGGGGTCTGATGGCAGAGTGACTGGCTTTCGGTGACACAGGTTTCGGGTTCGAGTCCTGGCGGTGTATATGTTCGTTTTTATATGTTTGTAGTCGTTCGGAATCTACTTTACATTGTAAGTCCCGGTCTAATATAATTTTTGAGCGTTGGACGTAGGGCTGACAACCCTACTCCATAAAAAGAAAACATCTCCGGTCTCGAAATCTGCCAGTAAGCAGACGGCATGGGCTCACCATGAGGCTGTTGCGCCGATGATGATGAATACATATCATGTCATTTTAAATGACTAAATTTAAAATTATTGAGAAAAATAAACTAAAGATCCGTAATTATTTGTAGCTGAAAGTATCTTGTGTTTGATGATGACTATTGTATTGAGATTAAAAATTTAAATAAATAAATATTAATTTTTTTGTCCTTATTAATTTTAGAAGTTTATTCTCCACGTGTAATGATTAAAAAATAAGCTGTTTATATTTTAATTAGAGATAAGCAATAAATAGCATGTTCAAACTGTTATAGCTTACTGCAAAATATTGTCTATTTATTATGTACAGTTGGCTAGCGCTCTGGTTGTTGGTACCGCAGGCTTTAGGTTCGAATCCTGGCGGTGGCATGGATGTTTGTGAGTGGTTCAGAATCCGTGAACTGTATGAACTGTAGGTCCACAAAATGACCGTAGGTAAAAAAAATGACAAACCAAACCTTGAAAAAAAAAAAATACATATATAAGAGCTGCTTCATTTTATAATGAAGATTAATGATTTTCTAATTAAAGGAGCTGGGTTCGAAACCCGGCATGCAAAGTTGAATTGAAAACGTCTATGTCGAGGATAGCATTATAATTCCGTAGGCTAGGAAGTATTTTAGTTGGATATTAATAGAAAGACATCAACAGAACAGGTGCCATCTCTGAGATATCCCTACAAAAGCGCGGTGGAAAAATGTGAGAGTGGACGAATCCCTTTCCGTTGTGCTCCTTGAAAACGCTAAATACGCTACCATTCTAGTGGCGAATGAATTAGGATGAGAGCCCAGCATTCGAAAAAAATATGTTCCAAAAATGAGCGACCAAAAATAACCTGGTGATTAGAGCTTTAGATTTCAGAATTCATATTTCCGTTGCGAAATTCTACATTAGGGATTATTACGGGGAATGAACACCCCTTTCAGGATAGGAGATGGATAAAAAAAACCCTAATGCCATCTCTGAAAAGGTTTTTTCAAATTATTGTGAAGTAATTAATGTGCGTTGTAAGAAGCTTCTGATGCTGCTGCGTAGGTGATTTGAAATCTGCTATTATCTACGGCGGCCTGATGGGCAATTGACTAGCTCTCTGGCCTTTGGTACTATAAGCTTTAGGTTCGAATCCTGGCGGTGGCATGGATGTTTGTGAGTTTTTCGGAATCCACGTTAAACTGCAGGTCCTGGTCTAATTAGCAAAATGACCGTAGAGCGACAAACCAAACTAACAGCATATGTACCACTCTAAATGCAAATAATTAAATGGAAGAGAAAATAAATAGTTTCATTTATGAATTGCCATACTTTTAAGCACAATATTTTTTCATTACTTCTCATTTCATGATTTCTTTTTTATTCATTGTTTATGAACAAGATTTATTGCTCTCGTGGTAGATGTGTTGTACCAAATGTAAAAAAAAAAAAGATTGTATTAATGAAATAACAAGGTTCTATATCATAACATCAAGTTAAGAGAAAATAATATTTATAAATATTAGTGACAAAATAATTAAAATTTTCAGATATATAGAAACAAATTGCTTTCATTTCTGTTCAGTTATTCATGTGAAAGGTTTTGAAACCGCACGACGGGAGCTTTACGCGGAAGTTAAAGTTAACTCATTATCCAATATGACATTTTAGGCATAACATCCCACCATGGAAGTGGTGAATGGTTAGTTTTTAAAGCAGCACTGCGTCAAATAACCGCAGAAAATGTGTTTAGACTTGTCTTTTTAGCAATTTGGCTTTCTTGGGCTATTCTAGCAGAAGACCGACTGGTGCCTTTACCGAAAATCATCGCTTGAGCGATTGGGCACGTGAGCATATCGGTTGTCCCTAGATGAATGGAAAAGTTAGCACCATCGCTTTCAGGACGTCTTGAGAGCATGGCTCAATATTCCTATCCAACGACTTGTTAGTCCATGATTGACGGCTGTAACTTTTGTCACAGTGTATACAAATAATTAAAATTATATATAAACAAATCGCAGCGTAAAAATTCTTCAAATTCTATAATTGAACAGGTGAATTGAATGGTTAGTTTTTTAAATAATAAGTTTAGATGTTTTTAGCTAGCACTGCTGGCCCAGTTCAGGATTGGCACCATATTACTTACTGATTGAGGCTGTAAACGATAAAAATTCTTCAAATAAATAGCGAACTACACGCCCAGTTCTGTACGGAAAATTTACAAATTTAAGATTCTTTACTTTTTTGTAGTATGGGGATCTGATATCCGAAAACAAGAAAGCTGACCGACTTGGATTTCAATCCAGTTGATGAAGTTTTTCTGTTAATTTTCAGTTGGAATTGTCTTAGATTTAAAGTCCATACTGCCATAACCAATTGAATCATCCAAAAGTAACGTCTCTACTCTATCGATTGACACGTTGACTTCTTTTTCATTTATTTTGATCATGAAAATTTTGTCCTTTTTTTTTTTTTTTTTTTTGTAAACTTCATATGGTATTTGATATGGTAATTAACGGCTATGACGAACATTGTCTGTCTTAATAAAGGTATGTGAATAAGATTTTAAGTCTTTAAAAAGAAATGATTTTTTGCTTTAAAAGGTTTCTAAATGAATAAAATCGCATTGAAATTTGACATCAAAAATTTTTTCTGCCAAGTAACGCGTTGCGATTGTAGGTATAGTGAATTGCAAATAGTACAAGGAACAATTTTCATTTTTGGATAGGAATATATTTGGCGACTTATCGCCCAGTTGGCGCCACAAAAAATCGCCAAATCCCAAACGACCCCTATTTTACGATTTGGTCTGCGAATGTATTAGATTTTAGCTCTTGTCGTTTTTATTTTAAAGTTTCATCAAATTCAGATGCATTTTCGATCACATGGTAACTGGATATTTTAACCATAAAGAAATTAGCTGGTGAAGGATGGAAATTGGTGTTCCAAGTTGTGCGTAATTCAAGCAGATTGATCGGAAGGTTCTTTTCCAACCTTAATTCCTTTACAAAGCCATCCTTGTTAAAAAAAAACAAGAATTAGAATTTTCTTTTCTTTTTCGCCTTAGTCGACATCTATTAATACTTAATAATTGGTTTTCAAAACAGGAAATTTCCACATACGTTTCCAAAACAGAAGCAGTTTATTTTCCAAAGGAAATAAAATAAAGATACTAAATATAAAATAATCTCACTTCTAGTCAGTCAAGAATAGTCAAGCTAAATATTTAGGAGTTATTCTGGATCAATACTTCTCCTGGAAATCACATTGTCAACTGATCAAACAAAAGTTTAGAAACAACAAGCGAAAGCTCTACTCTCTAATTGGCAGACGCTTGAAGATGGTTTGGTTTATCACTCTACTGTCCTCTTTTTGCTCACTTTAGGCTAATTAGACGGGGACCTACAGTTTAACGTGTATTCCGAACTACTAACAAATAACCATGTCACCGCCAGGATTCGAGTCTGAAGCCCCTGGTACCAATGGCCATCAAGCCACCCCTCGAAGATGAGCAGAACGAAGAAACTTCTTATTTTTACATCCATGCTCAGACCTATCTTCTTGTACTCATGTTGTTTACGGTACGGTATTACAGTTCTATAGTAAACCTTTTTGATTTTTTATTGTACTGGGCTTATGCATCTAATCTTACAACATTTTGAAGCACATCCGAATTTAATTCGTTCTCAAATTCTGAATACAAGATGTTTCATGATGAAAAATTAAAAACGACATTTTAAACCTTTATGAAATTCAAATTCGTGATAACAAAAAGCTTCCCACACTAAAACAAATTTTTAAAAAAAACTTTCTATTTAATTCACCAATCTCACTTTTCACGAAAACTTTGCAATCCAACAAATTAAAATTTATGATCGCGATAAAATTAAAAGAGAAAAGAATTTTAAATTTCATTGTTCATAATTCCCTGATCTTAACATTAAAAATTTACTCTGTAATTTTTTATTTTGTATAACTTGCATTTTGTTCTTACCAAGGAATACGAAACGGTATGGTATTACAGTTTTTTGATTTTTTATGATTATTTGATTATCAAATTAATTTTTTTGATTTTTCATTGTATTATTTTGGCCCCACAGGGGCGACCCTGTGAGACCAAAATAAATAATATTGAAAGTAAAATTTAATTTTTTTAATCTTTCCATGATTATTTTAATTTTTAATTTTTAATGATTTTATTCTCATTTTAAAATTGTGATTGGAGTGCTTAATTGTACCGATTGCTTTTGCTTTTTGATCTCCATTCTTTAATTGTTCTGAAGCAGAAGATGCTTTCTTAATTTCTTTTATGTTTATTAGTATTGTTATTAAATAATTTAAGCAAACCCAATTGTGCAAATATATTAATTATTTTTGAGATGTGGAGGTTTAGGAGTTCTTAAAACCACACTGAAGTCCGTAACAGGTACGTCCGTTGCCCTTGTAATAATGTTGAAACAAACCTACGATTAAATTGTATATGGATGTGAATTTCCGACTGCTCATCCTAGTAGTACAATGAATATATAAATCTATGACTCATATTTCACTGTGATGCAAATTGTCGAGCACGAGTGATGGCCCATATCAAAGCCCAGGACAAATTGAGCTACATTCCCTAAATTAAAATGATATTGATTTTATTGATTATATTTTATCATTCGTACTAAGCATTATCCGCGCCATGACACTGAGGACAACCGAGCGTGTCGATAAATTATATAGAAATTGCTAACTATATGGTTCTGTGTGTTGTGGCTGGCAGCGTGCCATTGACAAGACTTCCCTCCTTTCGCCAACGCCTTTTCAAAAAGCGCCAACGGCTGCCAAGGCCGCTATAAAAGAAAAGTACCCTTTTTCGTCTTGATATTTCAAGAAACAAATTTGTTTGAGATAAATTTTACCGGAATATCTTTTCTAGGCATATTTTATCTTATCTGGGGACAAAAAAGTAAATAAATAAAACTCGATATCAACAAGATTTTTATCACTTACTATTTAAAGCAAAGAAATAAAGTTTCTGTTCTTGTTTTAAAGAAACTTATCAGTTCTTACTTTTCTCACTGCGAGCGCAGATAAATAATCTTTTGGGAAGCGAATAGATAAAATGTATTGATGTTTTGACATTCTGACTCGGTCAAAAGAAAGGGCAAGGGGGAGGAGCGAGCCATCGAATGCCACCCAATCGCAGAGAGGCGCTGTCTGCACCTGCGCAAGGAATACGCGCGCTTCTCGGCATGTGTGACCGGCTGACCCTAAACGGGAGTTTGTTGTGAGGCATTATGTAAGGTAACCGCATGGTTGAGTTCGGAAAAGGTTTATTAAGAAAAACATAAAGCATTTACGTTTTGTAAAGATCCATAGATTGTTTCATCATTATCTTACTGATATTTTCTGATTCACTAACATAGTATTTGTGATGGTAAGTTGCTTACATTTCTATTGTACTAATGTTCACGTGTATTAAATTATTCACACTTTTTGTCATTATTAATTATAATGCGATTGTTACATCTGCCGTTAATTACAGTTTTTAAACGTGTTACATTATTTTTCGATAAAATAATTGCATTTATTGTGCAGAATAATAACAACTGGAACTTTTGATAATTAATGTAATATATATATATTATATTAAAATTTTATGTAATATTTTATAAATTATTTATTACACGTATTTATAATTATAGATAAAGATTTATTAGAAAGATTGTATGTATATAAATAAGTAGAAAAAGATTTATTTATCTGTATATGTAACTGAATTAAAAAAGCTTATAAAAATTTAATAAGAATTGATGGGTAAAAATTAAAATATTCGTATAGAATTTTTGTAAAATTAGAAAAAAATTATAGTGTTATGGTTATTGTAAAAATTATTATATTATTAAAAATTAATAAAAAAATATTTACCTTTTTAATAAAAACCAAATTAAATTTGTTGTAAATCCTTAAGTTCTGGTTTCGATTTCTTATTGAAAATCCAGTAGTATAAAACGTTTTTTTAAATAAAAGAAAGCCATTTTTCATCATTTTATGAGATAGTTATTTTTATATAAATTTATTTTCTCCTTAAATGCTATATTTGTAAAGCACACAAAAAAGTACCAAATTGTCCTAGAGTAAAAGCTAAACTTCATGTTTTTATTCCTTTTTACTGTAAGAAATAGAAATATGCTGGAAAAACTATATTACCATTGGAAATTGTATCTAAACCTTCCATTATGCATGTCCTTAAATATTAAAGTAATTGACAAAAAAGATTTTTTTCTCATCTAACTTCCCTTATTCTTTTCTTTTAAAAAAAACAATTTGGTGAATAATTATTTATCTGAGAATACTATTACACAAAAATTGATGTGTTGCGAGATTTAGTATTCTGATATTAAATATTTGATTTTAAATTTATTCTTCCATCATCCAAAACCTTGTATTTTATAATTATTGTGGTTATGAAATACTTGTGGTTTTAGTTTAAATATAACTCTTAAAGTGAATTAAACCCACATTTTTTTTTCTGTAAACTTACTGTTCTATTCTGTTGTAATGCTTAAATTCAATTTTTAGATATATTAAAAATTGATGTAAATTATTCAGTAATAATATATATATTTATTATCTCTTAATTTAATTTTTGAATTTTTTTTATATGAATTGTAAGACATTTCAGAAAAGTTCATGAGGTGTATTGAAAATTATTTAAGGATATATAAGTATGCATATGTGTATTTTTACATCTTTCGTCACAGTCTTGCTCCAAGATATGCTTTTTATAGCTTTCTTGGCTTCCCACACTGTGAACATTAATGTTGAATTGCCAACTCTGAATTTTTTTCATGTGCCATTTCAACTACAAAGGATTTATGCATTTAATTTTTAAATTAAAGTAAATTAGTTAGGCTATTCGGTATCCATGTATATTTTAGTTTGTATTTTGTTGTTGTTTTAATGTTCTAAAAAATAAATTTAATTTAAAAATATTAAATTATAGCTTATTATAAATTATATTTTACCATTAAGTAATAAGTAGTTATTTATAAAATATTTGTCTTTTATTACTTAAATATTCTGCAAAATTAATTTTTCATATTGTATTTTTAGGCCTTTTCATATCATTTTATAGTTGCTGTTCTTTTTATATGTGTGAAAGAAAGTATTTGTCAATTAAGTAATAATAAAGAGGAATTATTGAATTGGTGTTTAAATAGCAAAAACCACAAGTACAAACCTGGGAAAGAAGATTCATTACATGAGCAAGTATAACAAAATTTTATTTTCTTACTTCTATACTATTAATTTTTACTATATTTGACACATTATTATTATGTTTAAATAAAAGGTATGTATTTAAAATTCCACCACTATTTCTGATTAAATTTGATAATATCTTAAATGTTTTTTGCAAAAATAATTTAGATATAAAAAAAAATAGTTAATTATATTTTATAATTTGGGGTTGTTAATCTAACCAAAAAAATTTTCTTTATACACAGGGATATTTAAAAATTACTGGACATATGGGTAAAAAAAAAAAATGTACTTTATATTGAGCTTCAATGGTGTTCGAAATTAAAAGAAAAAAACTTGTATTATTAAAATAGATTATGAATAAAAGACATTCTAATTGGTATAAAATATTCTGAAAAAAAAAGGATGATATTTATTTTAATTTGTTTAAAAGTATTATATGATTTTGTTAGAATTTAAAATTGTGTTATGGAATTTTCTTTATAAAGAAAAAAAATTTGATTTGAAACATTTGATGTTTTGCAAAATGTATTAAATATTGCTTTTGAATAAGTTCTTTGTAACCGTTTTTGATATTTGTTATATATTTAAATATTAAAAGTATTCAATTAATAGAATTTATAGAGTATTTCTTGCACATAAATTTATTATTTTATTTTTTTTCAATTGTAGTATAATTTTTCAACATTTTTTCCATTTGAATTGTATAGAAAATATCTTAGCAGATTAAATTTTTTTCTCTAGATAATAATTTTTGCTTTAATTGTTTAATGCAAAATAAATTTTTCATTCTGAACAAAATATATATTATAATGGTTGTATAGGGGTAAAATATGAGTGTAAATTAAAAACAACTATTTCATTAAACAAGAAAAACAAAAAGAATAATATTTTAATTACTTTTAAGATAATTATTAGTGTAAATAATTCTATTTTTGTTTTTTAGTGTCTTCCATGGAAAGATTATTCATGTTGTACACCAGAGGTTTCAGTTGATATTCATCAAACTGACATGTACAACTTTACTTTCGATCATTGCTTTCGCCAGATAAAAAGAAATATGTCAAATGAATGTCGAAAATATTTCAATCAAAATAATTGCTTTTATGAATGTGAACCCCACATTGGCTTGTGGGTAGTTGAGGTTAGTTTTATCATTTTTTCCTCCTTACATAAAAATGTACATGTCATTAGAAATTTAAAAGAAAATTTTTATGTTCATCACTCTTTCAAGAAAAACAGTGTTTTTATTTTCTTAAATTTTTTTTTTTCCATAATGAATTATTTATCTTTATACGGACAGTAATTATTTTATCTGAAATAGTAAGTTTAATAAAATAATTCTTGTCAGCAATTTTATGTTTTTAGATGCTTTTTTTAAAAAAAAATTCAAGTTTAAAAGCATATTTTATTAAACCTTTTATAACTTTAAAATCATATTTTAGTGAACTGAATTATAAGTTAATTTTATTATAAATCTTTTTTATCACTTTTTATTGCTAAACATTTGGGAAAAGGTATAATTTGATAATGCTTTATTGTGAATTCAATTGTGTAAAATATAAAAAATGTTTAATTGCTCATATAATATATATATATATTGATGTATGAATTTTTAGACCAAAAGAAAAATCGCATCAGAACGATTTTACAGAGTTCCTTTATGTGCTAGTGATTGTAATGCATGGTTTCGTGCTTGTAAAGAAGATTTCACTTGTGCATATAATTGGCCAAGAGATTTCAAATATTCAAAGGTAATCTTAAAATTTGTTATATTAGTATTTATTATTTTGTTTGTTACCTTTATATATATTGGATATTCTCTTATAAGGTTAAAATGTTTTAAATTTTGTGAAATAAAAATAAATTTTGCTCATATTTAAAACTACTCCTCCCCCCTCCCCCAAAAAAATGTTCTTATACCACATATAAATAATTTTTTCCTTTTTCTTCCTTTCAATTAATTTTTTATTCCTTATTTTAATTATAAAAATTTAATGTAAGATCATGGTTTAAAAATTCTTGTATAATATTAGATAATGAGTGAAAAAAAATCTTTTTTGTCGGACTTAAGAAAGTGATAAAGATTTGAAATATTTATCATTAATTGAATTTTTAAATAAATAATAAATAATGAATGCCAAAAATATATATTAAATTAAAATACATTGACACAGTCCACTTTTTTACTTTAAATTAATATTTTTATTCTGAGACTTGGGTAGCTGGATTCATTTCTTAGACACACTGTCCATATATACAATTAAGCTTTAAATAAGACATCAAACAAGCAAATGAAAGATTATAGAATACTACCATGTGTTTAGAACAAACAAAATTCAGCAAACATTGCAATTTTAAAAGTTGTAACTACTTTGTTGATAACCACAATGGGATTAATTTTCCTATCCTCAAAAAAAACTTGGTATAAATTTGATTCTAATATTTTTATGTCAAGGAGCTAAAAAAAACCCCTAACTTGCATGAAATAGGCGTGTTTACAAATTTCATCTACCCAGCCTAACATTATTTTTATTTTTAAGAAAAATTTGTAAATAATATAGAAATTTTTTTTAAATGAAGACTTTAATAATACCTAAAGGAGGAACTAGTCAAAGGTAAACAAAACTTAGCCACTATCTTTCACATTGAAATTATAAATAGCTGTAAATTTAACATTTGTAATTCAATTATACCACTGATAAGAAAAAATCTCATGTAATCTTTTTTAACAGGTCACAACACTTGCAAAACAAATGCAAACTGTACCACTTTCAAAAATATGTATTCATCTGCTAGGGAGTTTTGTGAAAATGTAAGTAACATAACTAATTATTTTCTCTATTACAAATATAGATTTATTAAAAATAAAATAAAGGCTTACTTGCTTATTAATATATTTAAATTTTGTTGGACCATTCAGATTTACACCTACTTTCAAATCAGTAATTGTGTACTATTTTTCATTGAATTACTTTTTAATATATATTGTTTCTCAAATGAAAGCTAACCTAATTTTTTTTTTAGCATATAATACTGCATTTATATGTCAAATATTCAGTTTCTGGATATTATTGCCTAATTAGTAAAAGCAATATAGATGATTTCTTATTTATAAAAACAAAACTACCCATAAGTGATATGGATATTTTTTTCTTAAAGTTCTTTCTCCATTTTAGGTATGGGATGAATCTTGGTTATATACACCTGACAGTGAACCTTGTATGCATATTGAGTTTGATGGAATGGTGGAAAACCCAAACAAAAAGACAGCTGAATATTATATCAATCTACGTTTGAGCAGTGGTCAATCTAGTTCTTTCTATGTTAATTTATGGCTGTTAGGATTTCTTTTAGTATTTGTTTGGAACAAAAACTGTTTAAGTTAAAGTATTATTGTAAAGCTTAGAAAAAAACCCAATTAAGATCTTATGCAAATGTATAAAAAACAGATACAATTTGTAGATTGTTATTAGTGTTCGAGAGATGTTTATTTCATGACTCTATATCTTATTTTTGTAGGCGTTTGCCATAGTTTATTTCAATTCTTTTAACTGAAAAATAAATCTTTTTTAAAAAATTTGTTATATTTATTCTTGCAATTTAAAGTGTATAATCATTCATTGAATAAAGATTATTTATGAATTTATCTGTACACAAACCAATTTATAAGATGGTTATACTAAAAGGATAAGAAAAGCACTCATGTAATTTGATCACAATTAATGCCTGTCTCTTATGTTCATCTTTAATATAAGAATTGGTTTATTTAAAAATATATTTTTACAAAAAAAGCATTAATTAAAAACACACTTTAATAACACAGATGCATCATCATCATATGCAGAAAAGGCTTGGCATTTAAAAATGTTAATGTTACAAAATGCTATTTTTTGTAAATATTGTCTTTTAACCACAAAAATAGATGAAGCAATGTAAATTTACTAAATAGGTACTGATAAGCATGAATGTTAATTTTCAAGTAGAAATCTTAGAACTTTAAATCGTTAAAAAACATGTTCTGTGAAACGGAATAAAAAAGACAAGTTACTTTGCAAGTTTTAAATTTATTACACATATCACTGAGTTGGTCATATCTGTTACACACACATACACACCTGGGATGAAGAAATGTACATTTGCATAGAGAACATTCTCAGTTACAAAGAAATGCCAGCTATGGATGAATTGTACAATGTCAACTCTGGGCAAATCATGATATGCCATTAAAATAAAAGGGAAAAACACATTTAAGTACAACACATATTTCGATACATTCAAACAGCAGTGAAGCTGAAACTTTTTACTTTCCTTAATAGGAAACTCAGATTTAAATAAAAAGAATGAATTTTAAAACCTTGGAATGAAAATGATGGTTAGATAAAGATGCAAATACTGGAATGCACGTCCTGATACAGAAGCTGCTCGCTGGACTACGAACTGGATTAAATCATCAAGCGCCATGATTCATACAGACAAATAAAAAAAAATCATTAAAAAATCTTGCTCATCTAATAAAAAGCTGAATGCTCCCCCCATGATTCATGCTCAAACTAAAAATCTTAAAAAACAACAGATTTCCAAAGCTAAATCTTACACTCTTGAGAGTTGTCACAATCCAAAAAAATATTTTTCTAAAAAATAAAATCAATTTCATTTTGCT
>BPLR01018742.1:0-31509 GCA_021605095.1 Caerostris extrusa
GCCACATCTATCGGATGTCATTCTGGAACAACATGCACGTTTGTTTCGGGGCGCCATGGGTGCTGAATTTCTGTTTATGGATGACAACGCCCGTCCTCTCGCCGTGCAAACATTGTAGACGAATGCCTTCAATTGGAGGATGTCACCCGTATGGATTGGCCAGCATACTCATCGGACTTGAATCCAGTAGAGCATGTGTGGGATATGCTTGGCCGACGAATTGCAGCCCGTCAACCCCCCTCCCACCTGTTAACCGGAACTTCGGAGGGCATTGCTTGATGAGTGGTGTAATGTTCCCCAAGATCAGATTGATAATTTGATACTCAGCATGCCTAGGCGTTGTAAGGCCTGTATTGCATCGCCCGGGAGACATACTCCATATTAACCATCATACTAACCATGTTATACTGTTTTTTGTAAATAGGTTCTTTTTGAAATTTGCTCCAGGAGTAAAAATCACAATTTTTATTAATTATGTCAAACATATAGAATCTTTTTTTGCTCTTTACCTTTTGTTTAATAAATAGACTTTACAAATAAGTCAAAATTTGTTTTGCTTCCTTGTCTCTTTCTTTTGCCTGAACTTCATTATCCTTAATTTATGGACATGAGTGTAATTAAACAAAGAATATATTTGAATCAACTAATTTTTAATAAAACTTTTCTGTTCTACGCGTTTATCTTATGTCATTCAAACCCACAGTTCAAATCCTTCCGTCACATAATCTACCCTTATAACTTTCGCTAAGAGTATCAGCTTCACTCTAGCTTTGTTATGCTTTCTTAACCTTATAGTAGTTACAAAAACAAACTCTCTGTTTGTTTTTTCTCCAACTTTGTTATGTTTTCTTAACCTTATAGTAATTACAATAAAAAAAACTCATGGTGTTTCTCCCTTCTAATTTTGTTATGATTTCTTAACCTTGTAGTAGTTATAACAACAAACTCATTGTTTTTTTTTTTCTCTAGCTTTGCTATGCTTTCTTAACCTTATAGTAGTTACAAACAAACTCCCTTTTTTTTTTCTTAGAATAGCGTTCTTACTGAATAAAATAGTTTTTAGTTTTGGAACTTGTTGATATGAAACACAAATTTGAATGCTATGCAATGGAATCTAAATCTTATTACTATTGTTTTGAAAACAACTGCAGAACAACATTGTGTGTGAGATTTAAAGAGGGGGGCACGTCGGGTTAAAGCCTTGTCCTCGTCGGGATTATATAAGTTTCTAATTTGTTCCTATAAGTTTCTAATTTGATAAACATTGAAGCTTGTAGAGATTAGTATCCTGGATGTGGTATCGTAGGAAAAGGTGGAAATAAGTTTTGTAACATTCTTGGTTACAAAAAAAATTGCTAATAAGAAATTATTTTTTAAAGAAAAAGTATTAGAGTATTAAAATAAGAATCTTTTTTCTTTCAATCTTTTAATTATTTATTTTTATTTATTATTTTAAATAAAAAAATTAATTAGATACATTTTAAGAGAAAAAAAGGAGAAAGTAAATTTATAGTATTAAAATACTTAATTATAAATTTATTTTTGAAATTTAAGTTTCAAGAGTGAAAAACTCAAAAAAAAAATACTTTTAAGAAATTTGGTGTAACTTAGCGGATGCATAAAAATGTACTAAATGTTGTTATTGCACGGTATTTTTTGAAAAATTGTCTCATAAAATGGCTGGGTTTCAATATTTAAGAGCATTCGTAGGCCTTAAAAGCATTCGGCCTTAGGCCATTAGAGGGAAAAATTAATATCATAGACCGGATGTTTTTGATTAATTTATTTGAGATGTGAGAAAGATTATTGTACAAATTCGTTGATATTATGAATTCTTCTATAGATGTCAAGAGAATGTCGGATGTCATCTTTTCTCAAATACTACAGAGAATTTACGATCATTCGGAGAAATTTACTTTCAGGTTTCTGAATGGTGTCAATATTTATTTTATCCGCAGACCCCAAACTGGACTAGCATATGTTATTATGGTATGAAATGTATTGTAGATAAATTATATGTGTGTCTTCAAGATTTATTCCTGAATTTCTACGAATGATAAAGTAAAAGTACAAATAATTCTAAAGTAATTAATATGAGAACGAAAAGTAAGTCGCTTATCAAAAAGTAGATAAATATACAGATTGATTAGACCAGCGGAGAGATTCATTATAAATTTTGTTAGAATACTATTTAAATTTTTGTGAAGGAATTGTACTGTTTCATTTTTCTTATATTTAAACCAATATTCACGGAATATATGGAATTAATATGTTTATATGTTAACGCATTAAATTGGGGCACAGAGATTAAACGATGAAGAATTTTGCTGCAGTTCTTTTTTATTATCTTGTTTTCATGCATGTAAATATACATTCATTAAGCTTATTCAAGTGCTAAATTAAAAGGAGAAATACGAAGCACTTAGTAAATGATTATTTATCTCTAAATTATTACCTTGAAAAAACTCATGAAAATAATTCAATATCCGGAAAGTGTTTTATCATAAGCGAAAAACTGAAATTCAAATTTCCTATTTTAACTTCCATTTCAGGGAAAATATTATTGAAGATACAGTACAAATTTTACTAATTTTTGCTTTCAAATTCTATATTATTTGAAAAATTTGAACTTTACGTAAACCAAATTATAAAAAAAAAATTTTAATTGAGAAAACAAAAATTTTAAAACGTATTAAACTGAAATGTTTAATTTGTAAATAAATTAAAATCTATTTTCATTTCAAAACTTAATGCGATTTTAAAATACTGAGTACATTTTACAACATGTTGGAAATTAAATAATATTCTAGTAGATTAGATTCCAATAGATATTTTTACTTATCACCTTAAATAAATGAAAACCTTAATAAACAATAATAAGTAACACTTATGAATGAAATTTAATTATAATAATTTCAAAATGACTTTTCAAATGAATTTTAAGAAATTCTTAACTTTAAAATTACCACCATTCAAGATCCCAATTTTTATTGCAAAACGTGGATGTGAGAATGTTTTTTCTATAATTTGTTATCATACAATTTAAATAAATATGAAATATTTTTTAATAGTCATATTTCTTAATAGTCGTATTTCTTAATAGTCGTATTTCTTAATAGTCATTTCTTAATAGTCGTATTTCTTAAAGTCATTTTTAATAGTCGTATTTCTTAATAGTCGTATTTCTTAATAGTCATTTCTTAATAGTCGTATTTCTTAATAGTCATTTCTTAATAGTCGTATTTCTTAATAGTCGTATTTCTTAATAGTTGTATTTCTTAATAGTCATTTCTTAATAGTCATATATAAGTTTTGTCGTGACAAAGTAAACATTAATATTTATCATTACATATTAATATGTGTATTAATTAATTTCAACTTTTAATAAAAGGTGTACAATCTAATATTCTAAATATTGAATATTTTAAATATGATTAAAAATCTATTCTATTTATGTATAGCAAATAGAGAATAAATCGAATAAAATATTGTGACTATTATGGCTTTTAATGATAAAAAAGAAGTTTTGGGACAATTTTCTTTATTGGTGAGGAGATGAGATTCAAAAAAAGTTTAAGAACTATTGCCTTTGCATTTGCATTTCCATTGCCTTTGCATTTGCATATTGCATTTCTTGCGGGATAAAACAAGACATTAAACCATTAATTTTAAACATTGCGAAAGGACAAAATTGTTCACATACAATATAAATGAATGATAATTGCATTAATATTTTATCTATATTTAATTTTAAAAAGTCCAAAATAATTCAAAACCATGGCGGCTATTACATTGAAATTGCATGTAACAAAGCGAATAAAAATAATTTCATTTCATTTCAGGGAAAAATATATTTTTAAAAACATTCTTTTTAGTAACTTTTTAAAAAATACTATTACTATAAGCCTTCAACATAATTGGATATCATGAATAGTATATCGTTTAAAACAAGGATATACATTACACAGATAAATTCAATACAAGTCTATCAACAAATAAAAAAATTATTAATTTATTATTAGATCATTAGAGCAATTTTTATGAAAATCCTATTTAATAACACAACTAATCAATACAAAAATCAAAAGAGAACTGACAAGCAGTGAACTAGAAACACGACCATTTTACATAACAAAAGCCAAAGCAGTATTCACTACAAGTAAATAATAATCATGTGCTTCATAGAAACACAATCAAATTGTACAAAAAAACCATAATAGCATTCGCATACAAAAACCCTGAAGGGCCTCACAATCGAGTCCTATAAAAAAAAAGAAAAAAAAGAGAAAAAAAGGTAAAGAAAATAAAAAAGAATGAAGTAATTGTTTAAGGTCCGAAGGGTGCATAAGCTGCTGTAACGAAGCTGAAAATCACGTGACAAACACACATATCAAAAGAGTGAGCGGCTAGAACTGCATTAATAAGAAATACGTATCCTCAGGATACTATAAACCCTATTATTTATGTTCGCTAGATGACTGGATCCATGTCAAAAGCACATCTAGCGACGTATTCCGATAACATGGAGTAGACAAAATAACTTTCCGGTTAGAGTCGATAAAATATGAGGTTGAAGAAAAATAATTCGGCAATGCAGCTAGCTGATTTAATATAAAAAGTTTTTATTCAAGTGGTTGAACCTCGTGACTGTTTATAATAATATAATGACCATTAAGTCATCTATTGGATAATAGATTACGGTCAATAATTAGTATATGTGGAGTATCTCACGGAGATTATTTACTGTCAGCTGCAGGGATACTGTTAATTAACAGCGTGGAAAATTGGAAAGATGATGCAAAAATGGATGTAATGATTTACTGTATCTTATAAGGGTTACGGGCGTACCAGTTATGGAGTTCCTGTGGGATATTATATGCCCTGAATCCTCCACAATATTAATAAAATTAAAAACTCTCACAAGTTTACATCTAGTTGAGATAAAAAAAAAATTAGAGTTTAAAAAAATAACAAAAAAGTGATTATTAAAGTTAAATAAAATAATTAAAAGCAAAAGTTACTGATACAGTTAGAGGTCGGTTACACAATGCCTTCAAAGTGTGTAAGTTGGTAAAAAAAGTTGGCAAAAGTTCCTTTGGAATTTTCTTAGAAATATTTAATGCTAGATATTCAAATTTCTCGTTTAATCACTCTAAAATCTGCATATATGCGAAAAATCATAAATTACATCAGGGATTTCACCACTTCTTTTAATTAAATTAGATATTATTCTTAAAGATATTATACAATTTATTTCACGTAAAACTTGAAAAAAATCTTTTATTTGATTTGCAATAAAAAGCGGACAACATGTCATTCATTTTTTACCATATTTTTATGAAAAGTGTAATCAGCCAGTGTAAAGGTTTAAACATTTTTCTTGTAAATTTTTTATCTTTATTAACCGCAAAGTTGTTTGAATGCATTTGTTGCTGTTAATATTTTAATTCGAATGCGTAAGTTCAACAATATCCGTTTTTTTTTTTTTAATTTTTAAAATATTAAATAATTTAAATTATAATAATAATAATCGGTAAATTTCCGATTTTAACAAAATAAAGAATAATCTCAATTTAATAAAATTTATTCCGATTTTATCAAAACAAAGGATAATCTGAATTTAATATGGTTACGATTTATTTATTTTTTTGAAAATACAAAAACTATTTCACGGTATAGAAATAGTTAAATGTGACAAAGTATGTGTGTGTACTTATACTTGTTCTACTGGTTTGTTTTGTTGATATATTATTATTTATTTTATTGTTAATGACACCCATTATGAATGGAAATAGCTAGATTCAATAAACATTTTGCTTCTTTTTCAAAACCATACCTTTTATTTAGAAATTTTTTTGTTATTTTTTTTTATTTTCAGCTTTTTATTATTATTTTATTATAATGTTTATTCAATAGGAAATTATTTATTATGCACGTGGAAATATCATAAAATTTATTTAATAAGATTCGTTTCAACTTTTAAAAATCTTTACCAAGTGTAATCTTATATGAGGAAATCTCAAATTATTTTAAATTCCAAGCTTCGAAAGCTATGCACGTAATTTGAAAACTGGGCTTAGCGGCAATTTTTACAAGACTACTTATCATTACATTACTGCATTGTTAAAATGTAACTTTCTTCACTTTAATAAATAAAGACATCCATTACAAATAATTTCAATTTAATCCAATAAAAGCTTTGATCTATTTTAAAAAACAGCTGTCAAAACCTTGAATTCTTTCTGGCATTTATTCCAGAAATAGTCTTGTAATATAATAAACAAAATTTGTCGGAGATGACAATCTCTTGAACTTATGATAACGCTGAATCTAAATGTTGATGGCAAGGTCAGGCTCGCCAACACAAATAAAAAGAAGATCCTTCCTTGATTGAGGTTTACATAAGAAGATTAGTGGACTTCCTCCTTATGTCACTCACTTGCTTTCAACTTCTTTTTTGTAACGAGTTAACATGCCTAAAGAGGGATAGGTCATTTGTCATCAATCTTGATTGATTTTTTAATTCAAATGTTATGTTATTGTTGTAATTGCATTGTTGTTCTTGTAATGTTATTGATGTAATTAGCAGATACTTTAAGACCGTTTAACAAATCAAATACTGAAACTTTGCAATTAAAATTGAAAAAAAAACACTTGCTTTCAACTTCTTTTTGTAACGAGTTAACATGCCTAAAGAGAGATAGGTCATTTGCCATCAATCTTGATTGATTTTTTAATTCAAATGTTATGTTATTGTTGTAATTGCATTGTTGTTCTTGTAATGTTATTGATGTAATTAGCAGATACTTTAAGACCGTTTAACAAATCAAATACTGAAACTTTGCAATTAAAATTGAAAAAAAAAAAACACTTGCTTTCAACTTCTTTTTGTAACGAGTTAGCATGCCTAAAGAGGGATAGGTCATTTGCCATCAATCTTGATTGATTTCTTAATTTAAATGTTATGTTATTATTGTAATTGCATTGTTAGTATTGTAATGCTATTGATGTAATTAGCAGATACTCTAAGGCCGTTTAACAAATCAAATACTGAAACTTTGCAATTAAAATTGAAAAAATCTTTAAATTATTTAGTATATCTAAAACTGGTAAATTTTTTAAAGATATTTTTTTGTCTTAATAGCATCTTAATTTTGCTAAAGTAATTACCAATTACTAATTAACAGATGAACTAGATTTAATTCTAAAATATTTAATTTTGTTTTTATTTAAAATCACACAAATAAAAAAAGTTCATAAACAATCTTTCTTTATTCATTTTGTAAAAGCAATAACATGAATTTTATGTAATTCATCAATCAATATTATTAAACATAATTGAAATCTTTAGTAGAATTATTAGTTGGCAATGTTTGGTAATGCTTTAGAAAAACAATGATCTTATAAAAAGTTTAACGAATCAGGTACTGAAATTTTATAGTTAATTTTAAAAAAAAATTTAGTTAATTGATAAATTATCTAAATCTTTTAAACACATTTTTTTCTAAATAATATTTTAATTTTAGCAATGTTACAACAAAAATTAAAGCTCAACGATCTTTTTATAAAGGATCACGATGGATTGCATCCTTTGACTACTTTAGTGTTTCTTCTCTTAAATTTTTCTGTGTGAAGGCTAAAATATTTTCAAAAATAGTACTAGTAAAATAGTCCCACCGTAACATTTTTAGAGATGCATGAAACAAATTTCAAAGAATAAAAAAATCTAATGATCTCATTATTACAACAAAAATTAAAGCTCAACGATCTTTTTATAAAGGATCACGATGGATTGCATCCTTTGACTACTTTAGTGTTGCTTCTCTTAAATTTTTCTGTGTGAAGGCTAAAATATTTTCAAAAATAGTACTAGTAAAATAGTCCCACCGTAACATTTTTAGAGATACATGAAACAAATTTCAAAGAATAAAAAAATCTAATGATCTCATTATTACAACAAAAATTAAAGCTCAACGATCTTTTTTATAAAGGATCACGATGGATTGCATCCTTTGACTACTTTAGTGTTCCTTCTCTTAAATTTTTCTGTGTGAAGACTAAAATATTTTCAAAAATAGTACTAGTAAAATAGTCCCACCGTAACATTTTTAGGGATGCATGAAACAAATTTCAAAGAATAAAAAAATCTAATGATCTCATTATTACAACAAAAATTAAAGCTCAACGATCTTTTTTATAAAGGATCACGATGGATTGCATCCTTTGACTACTTTAGTGTTCTTTCTCTTAAATTTTTCTGTGTGAAGGCTAAAATATTTTCAAAAATAGTACCAGTAAAATAGTCGCACCGTAATATTTTTAGGGATGCATGAAACAAATTTCAAAGAATAAAAAAAAATCTAATGATCTCATTATTACAACAAAAATTAAAGCTCAACGATCTTTTTATAAAGGATCACGATGGATAAAAATGGTAAAATTCCTACCCTAAACATTTTTAGAGATGCATGAAAAAATTGCAAAGAATTTAGTGTTCCTAATTACAACAAAATTTAAATTTAAATTTTTGAAAAAGATTACGATGTATTGCATAAACTACTTCAGTGTTTTTTTTTTAAAAATGAAGACTAAAATATTTAAAAATAGGTCTACCCTAAACATTTTTAGAGATACATGAAAAAAATTGCAAAGAATAAAAAAATCCAGTGATCTCATTATTACAACATAAATTAAAATTCGACAACTTTTTCGTAAAGGATCAAGATGGATTGTATCCTTTAACTACTACACTGTTCTTTCTCTTAAATTTTTCAGTGTAAAGACTAAAATATTTAAAAAATAGTACTAATAAAATAGTCCCACATTTTTACAGATGCATGAAGAAAACATTGCAAAGAATAAAAATTCAGTGATTTCATTATTACAACAAAAGTTAAAATTCAACAAACTTATTTGTAAAAGATCACGCTGGATTGATATTTTAACTACTTTATTGTTCTTTTGTCTTAAATTTTTCTGTTTGAGGATTAAAATATTTAAAAAATAGTAATAAAAACATTAAACCATTTCATTATTATTATTAAGATTAAACATAACAAACTCGACTCTCCCCTTTTTCAGTGAAAGTTGAAGATATAACTCCAAATTCTCTGTCCCTAGCATTTTTTGGAGATGAAGTTAAAAAAGAAAAAAAAATGAAAAGAATAAAAATAAAACATCCAATGTTCACATCAATACTACAACAGCTCATATTAAAACTTAACAAATTTCTTCTTTTTTTTTTTTTTTTTTTTTTTTGTAGCGTTTTACTACAATACATCTTTTTACTACACAAAAGTATCTGCTTAAAATTAAGACCAAAATAATTTACGATTTAATAACATTTAAAAATGTCCATTAAATTTTTTTCAAACAAAATAAAGACCAAAATAACCTCCAATGATCACATTGCTATTGCAACAATTAAAATTTTTTTGTAAACATCTTACTTACTCTTCAGATCCCCCCACCCCCCCCTTTAAAATTTAAGAACGAAAGAATTTAATTTTTTTCAAATTTTTTTTTTTATTAAGAGATGATTAAAAGAGAAGGGAAGACTCACCAAATATTTCTTTTTTTTTTTTTTTTTTTTTTTTTGTAGCGTTTTACTACACAAAGTATCTGCTTAAAATTTAAGACCAAAATTACTCCAAAGTATCTGCTTCAAAATTTAAGACCAAAATCATTTAGGATTTAACAACATTTAAAAATGTCGATTAATTTCTTTTAAAAATAAAATAAAAAAAATAAATAAACTTCCAATGACTACATTGCTATTGCAACAATGAACATTTTTCAAAACACCTCTTTTAAAATTTAATAAAGAAAGGTTTTAATTTTTTTCAAATTTTTTTTTTATTAAGAGATGATTAAAAGAGAAGGAAGACTCACCAATATTTTTATTTTATTTTTTTTTTTTGTAGCGTTTTACTACACAAAGTATCTGCTTAAAATTTAAGACCAAAATTACTCCAAAGTATCTGCTTCAAAATTTAAGATCGAAATAATTTAGGATTTAACAACATTTAAAAATGTCGATTAATTTCTTTTAAAAATAAAAAAAAAAAATAAATAAACTTCCAATGACTACATTGCTATTGCAACAATGAACATTTTTCAAAACACCCCCTTTAAAATTGAAGAAAGAAAGGATTTAATAATTTTCTTTTAAGGGAAGACTCACCTCCTCCGTTCTTGTAGCACAGGTAAGGGAACCTCCAGACGTTCCCTAGGCCGATGGCGTAGCCGACGCACGACATAATAAAGTCCAGTTTGCCGACCCAGTTGCCCCTCTCGGGCAGATCATCGTTCGCCATGTGTGATCTCTGATCCCCCGTTGGCCGGCACACTGTTCAGCTCTGTGCTTTTCTGATCGGGCATGCCGGAAAGAGGAAGCGGTCGCACTCGACGCGCACGCAGCAATGGCCCCCTCATCCGCTCCGTCATGGGATGCGCAACTGGTGCTTCCCACTCACTCGGGGTTGGCTGGGAGCGGGCTTCCGATTCATCACTTCACCCTTAAGACAGCGGAAAGATCTTCTAATACTGGTCAAGACTAATACGAAAAATCTATCTGACGTATTTGAATTTGATTTGAAACATTTAATTGGTTTTTATTTTATTACCCATAAAATATAGGAATATTGTTTTGGGGAGAGAGACGGTTAGACCACTTTCAATTTTTTTTTTTTTTCTTTCACGAGCTAATTAATTATGTAATTAAATAATTAATATTTTTTTTATAATTATTAAATCTTTTTATGGGTAACCTATATATCGGCCCAGCTTATTATTATTATTATTATTATTTATTTATTTTTTTTTTGAATGATCAATTAACTTCAAATAGCTTCTTTTCTGAACCTGCTTTGTCCAACATTGAAATATTAAGATTTAACATGAATTTCTCTATTTGTTTTGAAATTTTTTTTTATTGTATTTTATTGTATTTTTTGTATTGTTTTTTTATTTCTATTTATTTATTTTTATTTTCATTTTTTTTTTATTTATTTTATTTATTTATAATTATTTATTAATATATTTATTTTAATTTTTCATTTATTTAAATTTATTTAAATTTATGTAAATTTTTTATTTATTTATATTTATTCATTTATTTTAATTATTTTGCTTTATTTATTTATTTATTTTTTATTTATTTATTTCAATTTTTTTTTTTTTTTTTATTTATATTTATTTAATTATTTAATTCAATTTGTATTTATTTATTTTTCTATAAAAATTTCTGTCTGCCTTACCCCCTCGAACAAAGGCGTAGTTTGTCACAACGATTACTACATCACACCACAACACTGTGCCTAGAACTGAGTTGCCCCTTTACAGTTTAGGAATGATGTGGGTGAGAGAAGTCTGACTGGGCTCCGTGATGCTCTTACAGTCATACGAGACCGAGAACTACGGCTTAAAGTGGATTCTGAACCACTACAAATATCCATGGAATTCGAATTCGAAACTTGTGGCACCGAGCATGTCACAACGACTGTAAAAACGATTAAATCGATTGATTGATTTTCGATTATCTAGTTCAGTAGTCTCCAAACTTCTCTAACAATGGCGTATCACCTAATACGAAAATAATATATATAGTGTGTGCATGCTACTGTGACCAAAAAGTAAGATCAATTTTCAATTTAAAATTCCCGGGGCTTATAGAATCTCATTTTTTTTTTTCTTTTTAGGTTGCTGGCACTGTCCTTGACATCTGTGTGAAATTTGATGTCAAAATATTCATTAGTGTTTGAGTTACACTTGGCTTTGTGATACACTAAAACTGATTCCTGTGATTTTTGAAATGTTTGAATTAATTGAGCAAAGAACTTGGATTAAATTTTGTTTGCGGAAAAGTATAGAATGTTGCAGAAGGCATTCGGTGAACATTCCTATATCGGAAAGAAATGTTTAGAAGTGGTATAAACAGTTCAAAGAAGGCAGAGAACGCGTTGAAGGCGAAGAGCCCTCTGGTCAATCCTCCAGCTCACGTCAAAAAAATTCAAGATTTAGTGTCTTGCAAACCGTTGATTTACAATTAGAGACCTTGCTGATGATGTTGGAATTTCAAAAGGATAGGCCAATTTCATTTTGGGCCTCAAACGCGTGAAATCTTGATTGGTACCGAAAACACTGAATGCACCAGTTAACATTGCATTGATTCTTCAATGATTTTTCACCAAAAATGAAACCCATATCGTTCCACAACCACCGTATTCACACCGTGTGACTTCTGGCTATTCCCTATACTCAAAAGACCACTTCGAGGACACCGTTTTTAGTCTACTGAAGAGGTTCAACATGAATCGCCGAGCGCTTTGAAGGCCATCCCTGCCGATGACTTTTTAGCATGCATTGAGGATTGGAAAAAAAGTTGGCATAAGTGCAATTGTGTCCGGAGGGGATTACTTTGAAGGCGATTAAATAAATTTGGAAGAATAAATAAATAATGTTTAAAAAAAAAACAATAATTCGTCTTACTTTTTGGGCACAGTAGTACATAGATAGACATATAGTTTTAAAAATGGAAATGTAAATTTGGTTTTAAGCAATATACATATATTCAAATTACATAACAAATTTTCATTTTAATAAGGATTTAGTGTGAGCATTGGTCCCTTGGTTATGGGATTTGGTGATGCCTTTTGTTAATGCAATTCGAAGAACTGGTTTTCTAATTGTGAAAACCCCGCTATCGGGATTACTAGTTTGGGGGAAATATAATCCTCACGTGATCATACACCTCATGTGACTTTTACAATCGCCAGCGTCAGGGCCGGATTTTCCTATAGGCTAACTAGGCTTCAGCCAGCCTAGGGCCTATTTTAAAAACAGTAAACACTAAAACACTGAACCGAAAATAAGGAGAAATTCTACACATATGACTAATAAACAAACATACAAATGTACTGGTTAAGATCAACGCGTTCGGCTCATTGAGTCTGTTCATTTGTATATACTAGATTGCACCAAAGTATAGTTCATACGTTCACTGACGTGCCTTATGCTACTAAGCTCTGGTTTGCTCTTGCTTAAATAAAGTTCAGATTGGAACAGACAAACGAACAGACCTATTGATATCCCGACATTTGGTTATATTCGTATTACTTCGATAATATGAAATAGTGTTAATGTTATTAAAAAGATTCTTATTTTAGGATTGCGTACACGATCATTTGATTCTCGCCTTTTGAGTTCAGTAGGTTCAATACTTTAGTGAAGTGTTTATAGACTATTGAAATTTTTTTTTTTTTTGTGACGATATTTTCATTTCGCGGAATTCTAGGCAAGTTCTTAACTTTTATTTATGCACAATAATTAGTAACACAAATATTTTGTTCTAGATTATAATCTAAGAATGAGTAAAAGATTTGAAAGTGGGGCTTGCAAACGCAAGAAAAAGAAGCTACAAGAGTATGAGGCAAAGAAGCCAACACCGATTACTGCTTACATGCACGTGCCAACTAGTACTACTCAATTGGAAGCAATGCAGCACGTTGTATGTGAGGACACGGCCGCTGCACTAACTTAAAGTGAAAATATGGAACTAATTCAAAAGCAACTATCTTAGCAACTTTTATTATCTCGGATATAATTTACAAACTTAAAAATGGGACGGGAAAGGACCTCATAAGTGGAATAGCCTGAGGCCTCTTTTCATCTAAATCCGACCCTGACCACCGTTTACTGTTTGAAGTGCCATGATGGCTGGTCACTTTCATGGGCACTCTGCCATTAATTTGTACGGGACTAGTCACTTTTTGTTTCTTTGTGTTATAGATAGACAATGAGCTTATACGTCAATGGGAAATATACTGTACTCATTTAGAATTAGTTTTAGGCATGCATTTCGGGGTTTTGTAATTTAACATATGCGATGACAGTTTAGTGACTTTTGGTAACAATCATTTTTGACTATTACTACTCTATGCTGTTGGCGCGAAGGGAGAAAAAGGTCTACTGTCAAAAGAAATGGTTCATTTTTTTTTAGCTGCAAATAAACGTAAATTTAATTTTTCTTAAATATTTGCCATTTATGTTTTATTAATAAATTTTTTTGTGTAATATTTTAGCTCCAAAATGTTTAAAAAATAAAATATTCATTTATATGAACTCTTTGTAATGTTTTATATTTCATACAAAAGGATCAAAGCTATAAACAAATTAACTATTTATTTTTAGTATTCACATAGTTAAATAAATGTATGACTTGAGGAGAAGAAGAATTTCGGGCATTTTTCGAAATTTTCAGAATCGCATTTGAGCATGTTTGCGTTTTTTAATTAAATAATCTCAGGGATAATAAACACAGAAAGAAAAGAATGGGAGATGTTTGCCCAAACTTTCTGTTCCTTTAGAATGGAAGACGCGCTCTCTTTCATTATTTTTAATCTAAATTTCGCATTTTACAATAGTAGTATAAATGTTTTATATCTGTACTAAACTCCTAACTAAATTTTGGTTGATAACAGCTGAGGAATTTAAAAGCATATCAATTTCAAACTAAATTTAATCAATTTTAAATATTTTCTTTGCACCAAAATTTAAATGGCATTAATTATTTTGCAATTTCGCTTTTAAATCTCATTCTCTGAAAAATTTGTTGTTATAATTTTGTCTATTTTACTTTCATCCCAAGGACAGTTAGAAAACAAAGTCAAAGAAAGTTTTTTAAAAATTAAATAAACATTCTATATGATGTTTTTGTTTGACATTGAATATGATGAATTAAATGAAAATAAAGTTACAATATATAAATATGCTACAATTGAAAATAAATCCAAAGTTAAGTTTATCTCTTTAAACTCAAAAATTCAATTTTGTGTTTAAATATCAAGATGAAAAGTTATGTTAAAAATCTTTTCTAAATTTGAAGAATTGAATTTTTTTTTAATTTGTGTTGTATTGTGCAAAATAAGTAAATATGAAATAAATAGAATGACAATAATTACAAATAAATTAATTTAATAAACTGAAGTATACAAAAAAACATGTTATATATAATCTATACAATTTCATTTTCATGAATAAAACATCAATTTCTGTATAAACATATAAACATGCTAGACTTTCACCGAACATATTATATCTAATTGAAACATTTTCATATACTAAGCATTGAACTTTATTATTGAAAACTTTATTATTGAACTTTATTATTTATTATTGAAAAATTTCAAAGACTAGTTTATTTCGTTTCATTTTTTGATAAAATATGATTTTTAGAAAATACGCTTGTTTGCCTATTTTTTATCAAATCCTCACTTTATAAAGTATTTAAATACAACTGATGTTTTAAAACATTTTGAACAACAGTCTTTTTCTTTCCTTTTTGCTGTTTTTTTTTTTTTTTCTTTTCTTTTCATTTCATTATCAAAAATATGCGAGTACATTTTTTGGTCGTAATGTAGGAAATTCTTTAATTCTATTCAAAATTCTTTTAAGGTTGTTTAATCCTTAAGGTCCCTATAAGGCTTTATAATTCTTAGAATAATATTTATGAGAAAAATCATAATTTAAAAAAAAAAAACTAATACATTTTCAAATTTTTGTGCTAAATCAGAATAGATATCTTCAAACAATCTACTTCTAATATATACCTAATATTTG
Organism: Caerostris extrusa; assembly: GCA_021605095.1. Taxonomy (NCBI): domain Eukaryota; kingdom Metazoa; phylum Arthropoda; class Arachnida; order Araneae; family Araneidae; genus Caerostris; species Caerostris extrusa. The sequence continues at coordinate 15,619 of BPLR01018742.1, forward strand.
AATCATAACTTACAGGCATTAAATTAAAATCATCTATTTCTTTTTCACTCAAAATTTAAATTCTAACTTAGGTCATTTATAACATGCCATAGCTTTTTCTTTTTCATTCACTCAACAGCCCCCACGGTGGTTCATTCACTCAACAGCCAAGGCCATCTGCCTACGGGCAGATTTCGAGACAGGAGATGTTTTCTTTTGTTTCATAGTATGGGGCAGAATTGTCAACCCTACGCCCAACATCATATCAGACCGGGGAATACTGTTTAAAGTGGACCGAACCCCTACAAACATCCATAGCACCCAACGCTAGAGAGCTAGTCACGTAGTCATCAGGCCTTACAAGCCATAAATGTCTCATATAAGTTATTACTTTCCAGTGATTTAATAAATTTAGAAGGTAATGATATATCAAAATTTTCAAAATATTTGTTGTTAGCTTTTTGAATAACTTTTAAATACTAAACACATACCTCTTCGAATTCGTGATTCTAACATTAGATACACATCATTGTTGGTTAATAATTCTAAAGTGACCTTTGTGGTCTTAAATACAAAAAGTTTATGCCTAGAAGTTTCGAAAACTTCATCAAGCAAAACCCCATTTGTATTCAGATTTAGGCCTTAAAATTCAAGCATTTAAATTTAGAAAATATAAATTTAACAAATTTGTATTCATCCTCATTCATTATATGATTGAAGAAAGCAGATTTGGAGGAAGTCTACATTCTTTCAATTTATCAAAACAGCCAAAATAACTATATGGAAACACTCTTTTACATAATAAATTATTTTTCCTTATAATTCTAAACTCCATAGAATTGGCCTGATTTCATCTCCATTACGGCCGATCTGCAAAACTCTGGAAACCGTTGAACACATTTTGTTTCAATGCATAAAATATGTAGAAGCAAGAAACAAATTACAAAACGCTTTTGGACATAAAGTTTTTCTTACTCTTAGATACTTGATATGTCAGACACTTATATAAAGACAATTAGGCTTCATAAGGCTTGACAAGGCTTGATATATGCTTATTACAAGACAACAACGATACATCAATTTCTACTAAAAGTCTAGTGACCCTGTAAGATATGGGGTAAAAAATTTTTTTATTTCTGGAGTTATTATTTCTTATTCGCTTTTTATTTCAAGTACTAGTTGTATTTCATATGTTCTAATCATCGTTTAACTGCTAAAATATTAAGATCTATTTGATTTGAAGTTTTATCCATTTCTTTATTTATTTATATTCTTTTGGTTGGGGAAAGTACGAGAGATTCTTTTGTTTTAAGGTAGGCAATGATAGGCAATGAATTCAAGAAATTTAAGTTTTAGAGTAATTCCTTTAGAAAGATTTCATTTTCACTTTTGCCAAAATTCTGCTGTCTGTAGTGTTTTAAACAACATTTGGATAAATTGAGATAACAGCAGCATCAGCGAACATACATCTCAAAGTATTAAGTCAAATCAAGTCAAGTATAAATGATTCCTATGAGCATATGAATTTAAAAAAATAATTAAAATTATAAAATGTATGCTTACTCTGTTTTAAATTTCTGCTAATGTGCTTAGTCTGGAGAGAAGAAACAAAAAACTACATAGAAACACTAGATTATCAATACTAAAAGATATACACTTTTGAGAATGTACAGGAATATTTTCCATTTTTTTACCTAAATTCCTAGAAATTCTTTTAGAATGAAATGAGAATCATATCCTGAGAAATTATGCATTATGACTGGAAGGAAATTTATTACTTAAATTAAATCCTAGCCAACTTTCCCCAACATTTTCCTGTGAAATGATCATGATTTGATACTCTTTACATCCTTTTTGGAAATTGTCTTTTATACATATGGCATATGTTCTGAGATACTATGTTACTCTTATCTATATGAATATTTCGTTTTGCGTATTTCATAAAAGCTTTTGAAATGTTTTGCAAACATAGAATTATATTTGAAATGAAATCTAATCCCCAGTAAAACTTGTGGAAAACTATATTTCTATTATCAGTGATAAAAAAAAATCGAACACAGGTTGATGAATTTCAATTTGAAATGAAAAAGCTTTATTGCTACTAGGCTAGGTAAAAATACTTTTTCAGTCAGGCTTTTATATTAGCGTAGACACAAAATTGGTGAGAAAATACTTTTGGAAGGGATTCAATTTCAAACATTTTTCATTATTTGAAGGTAACTTAATATTTTTTAAGTTCTTTGTGTAAACATCTTTTCACTTCGAGCATCTAAAGACCTCTGACAAAATCCTGTCAGGCAATTTTTACAAAATTTAAAATTGTAGTAGTTTATTAAATATCAAAAAATTTTTATACAAAAAAAAAAAGTTTTACTTCTTTATAAATATTTTAATATAGTTTTATATATAGGACATTTTTTTCAAATCTAAAAGGATTTATCATGATCAGATTCTTTTTTAAATTTATTTATATCACTTAGTTTGACAGGAAAGATAAAAAAGGATATATATTTCGAATATTTTTTATATGTTGATGCTAATAACATATATTTTTGAGGAAAAAGTCCTGCTAAAATTGAATATATAAAGCACATATTAATTTTCCATTTTACGTTCAGTAGACACTTTTTAATTTTAATTTTTAACTTTTTAGGTAAAATAATTTTCATACATCCACTTTTTAATTATAAATATGAGTAATTCCTATATGTAGTTAATAAAATTAATACTTTTTATAGACCACCCAAAATCGAAATTTAATAATTCTTGTGTTTCCTTCAAAATTAAAAAAAAATATATTCACTTTTCTTCGATTTCTTATATAATTAATAACCTCTCAGTATTTAGATTAAAATAAAAACTATTGTTAATTAATTCATCATCTCTCATTTTTTTCTAATATAATATGAATAGAAATTGAAAAACTTAATCCATCATTTCTCTCCTTCAATATATCATAAATTTCAATTCTTGAATTGTTTAAAGCAATTTCAGGGTCAACAGTTTCCATAATATCTATCTAATAGGAATTAATAAAATTTCTAAATGCCAGATCCTTTTGGTAAAACATTTTACCAATTAATTTTTAGAAGCTATTTAAACTTAAAAATCTTCAATAGATTTTATAACGATATTATAACATTCATTATTCATAAAAATATAAATATATAACACATAACATAACAAAATAACACTCAACACAAAAATATAACACATAACAACACAACATAACAACAACAACATAACATAACAACACACATAACATAACAACATAATAATAACACATAACATAACAACATAATAATAACACATACCATAACAACATAATACATAACATAACAACATAACACACAACATAATAACACATAGTTAATAACAACATATTGTTATTGGGAAATTTTATTTATACACATTTCATTTTGTAACTTCAGTTTATGAAATATTGAATATATAAATATATATTATGCTTTTTTATTTTCTATATTTTATAGCATTCCTCTCCAACAAATTTAGTCCAGTAAGCACATTATGTAATTGTCCAAGTAGGATATTGGTAAACTTTTTATCTGTGAGTCTTTATTTTTTTTAGAAAAACTTAAATAACAACTCTTGCAAAAATGCTTTATTTTTCTAAAATTCCTGCTCCAATGTAAATAGATAGTGGTGAAATGAGTTCCTTCGTTATCTCTAGGTCGTTCGTTATCAAGACATCATACTTTTCATGATTTGTAGATTTTTTCCAAGGTTTCGATTTGTTCTTTTTCAGTGCTTGTCATCAATATACTGTTCCTTTCATCTTCATCAGATACTAAAAAATATAGATAATGTTGTTTAATTACTGCAGTTTTATAAATAAATCTTTTATAAAACATTTGAGATATCGTTTTAAAGGGAAAAAAAGTATGGAAATAAGAATTTTTATCAAAAATCAAAATGAAAATGAATAATTTTGTTGTACTCTATAAATTAATAATGTGCTTTTTACTCTTATATTAAACATTGATAAGTAAAATATTTGATTTTATAATTTTTTTTTTTTGAGAATTTGAAAGGAAAATTTCAAAAAGAGTGAAAAAAAAAAAAATTAGAGTGTAAAAATGCAGGCGAATTTTCACGTATCTACAATCAGTTGGCACAGAAAATTGTTACGATATGTTAAAATCAAAACTTAAAAACAGATAATTAAGAAGTAGATAGAAATTATACAATTTAAATTAATCTGTTTTTTACTCAAAACTTATTTTATTTCAAAATTAAGCGGTTTTAGTTAAAAACTACTCTTATTTAAAAGTTTTTTACACATTTTTTAAAATGTTAAAAAACATTAAACATTAAATGTGTAAAATTTTTTTAATGTTAAAAATTCAAAATGTTAAAATGTGTATCATTTAACATTAATGTTGTTAAATATTACACATTTTAAAAAAAAAAAAAGTAATTTTTAAAACTACTATTTTCAATTTCAAAAAGTACTTCCTTTTTTTGAAGGCATATCAAGGACTATAAATTAATTTATTTATATTTAATTTCTCTCTTTGTTATGAATATACAACGAACAAAGCTTTATAAAAATCTAACATGATAAAGACATTTTCTGTTTGCTTTCGATGTAAAAAGATACTCTTAAATAGTTTCTAAATAAAAAAAAAAAAATACAATAATGCTTATGATTTTTAGTATAAAATTTGCAATTAATTTTAAAATGTTAAAAATTGTTCAGGCATGTTCTGCTAAGGTACTAAGAATAATCCTTATTCAGTGTTAAATAAGCTTGCTAAAGTGATCTATGTATTTGCACTAGTTTTAAGAAGTTTTTTAAAACACTTCGATCTTACTATATCAGTTTCAACTTTTTTAAAATCATCTGATTTATGCAAGCATATCTTTTAAGATTTAATTTTAGAATAGAAGACTTATTTAGTATTAACTAAATTCTTTATATACATTATTTCTAGCTATTTTAAAAATTTCATACTTCCTTTCTTTGCGATTTCGAAGAGTCTTTGACAGAAAGGTTTTCTTAGAATATTTTACTACTTTTTAAAACAAATAACGACTCAGGGCTATAAATAGCATGAAAATGATAATTAGCATGGGAGATTAAATTTGAGCATGAGAGATTATATTTAGTGAGAAAGAGAGAGAGCATTAAATTAGTATGAGAGATTGGATTATTAATAAAAACGATAGTTTAATTGTACAGCATTTGATTTTTCACATCTATCTATCTCATCTTCATCATCATCATCATCATCATCACAAATTTGGCTTTAGGCCTTAAAAATTCTTTTGCAAAAAGGATTCTAAGTGAAATAAAGCCCTTTTTGAATATATATTTGATACAGAAGCATAATTACTCTCAGAAGAAATTGAAGATCATTGAGTAACATGTGACATAAACATTGTATTCAAAAGATAATTGATCGGTCCGCAAAAGTCGTTGCTGTGAAAGCTGTCCCCATCTGCTTTCAGAATTTTTGCTTGAACGTTCAGAAAGACATGAGTCAAATCTAAATATGCATCTCCTAATCCCATTATAAGGAACTCAAAGGTATAGCTATCCGAAATAGAAGCAGCAGGGGGTATTTCCACAGAACTGGAGTGATTGATGGTTAGTTGATTGTTTTTGGAGGAAAAGATCCAGTTCAGACTTTGTACAGTAACATTGCTCCATTTTTCCTAGAGAGTTGAAAATACGTCTGATGAACTCACTTTCCTTCTCTTCGACTGTTGCTTTTGAGCATGTTTTTTTTTTTTTTTTTTTAACAGTTTTCAGAGCTCCCTATCCCCTTAATTTGCGAAGAATATCTGTTGTTGTTTCTCACCTGGAATGGTGTAATCGATCTGTCATGGCATCACGGAGTGATTTTCCTTGTGATACGCCTTCAACAATATTGCGACCGGATGTCAATAAACGTCTGCCTAAATATTTCCCCGCTTCCATCATGAGCGGTAAAGCATATCGACGCAAGTTACTGAAAAAAAAAAAACCCATATCCACGTTGAATAGGCAGACTAGACAAAAAGTATGGATCAGCATCCCCAATTTCATTCTGATAATACCCTATGTTCAGGTTGCAGTCTGTGACCGCCTTTCGCCATGATTGTTCTTAATTATGAAAACTGGTAAGAATAAAATAGTATTTTATAATTCTCTTCCGGAAGGATTATTCGTTTTCTTCCGGAAGCACACATTTAAATCTCAATAACATCAAAAATTGTTTTTTTCAAAAACAGCGGAACCAAAAGTATTTAACAAATTTTTATGCTCTTTGGCTAATGGAATATTTTCATAATATATGCTGAGGAATTTAAGACAGAGGAGGGCAGTATACATAGAGTTCTGTTATGCCGGCTCTAGAGCATATTGATTTATAACCACACTGAACAAAAGTTGACTTTTAAATCCACGTTGAACAAAGTGATGGAACATCAAATCGAGTATACATGTTTTTTTAACTCATATCCTGATTTAAAACACTGAACAAAAGTTGACTTTTTGTCGATCCACGTTGAACAAAGTGATGGAATTCCAAAGTATTTAACAAATTGTTATGCCGGCGAGTAATTCTAGAGCATATCTGATTTGGCTAGTTGACTTTGTCAAAGGATCCACGTTGAACAAATATGGAATTTACAATATCGCAGTATACATGTTCTGTTATGCCGGCGAGTAATTCTAGAGCATATCCTGATTTATAACCACACTGAACAAAAAGTTGACTTTGTCAAAGTGAAGACAAAGTGATGGAATTCCAATAGATACAATATCGCAGTATACATAGAGTTCTGTTATGCCTGCGAGTAATTCTAGAGCATATCCTGATTTATAACCACACTGAACAAAAGTTGACTTTGTCAAAGTGATCCACGTTGAACAAAGTGATGGAATTCCAATAGATCTTTGAGTTTCTCCCCAAACGTTACAAGAGTGTTTCGGGAACAAGTAATCCCACCTGTCACTCATCAGAATCTACTGTCAATCGTAAAATGTATATATGAATTCTTTAAATACGTCTTAGCTTCTTGATACATTCTGCTTGGAATTATGAATGATTAGATTCTGTTCTCTTTGAGAGTAGTGGTCAGAACTTTATATACGATGTGAACTGATTCATCGTTTATTGAACCTGCTGGCTGAAAATACGGAATTTGAATTTTTGATAGTTCACCGCGAATGAGATATGCATCATCGATTATATTCAGAGCATTCATCAATCACGGACCTAAATTTCGTTTGAATTTAATGTTTATATTGAACCCCAATGTAACTATTAATTATTCATTACTTTTCGCAAATTTAACATAATGAGGCAGTGCTAAATCGGCAAATTTAGAATGGATTTGTCGAAATAAATCCCCATCTTCACATTTTATTTCATGGGTTTGATCTAAAATACTAAGTTCTCTTGCAACCAATTTAATTTCGTCATTTAAGAATATTTCCTTGTTGGGTAAAATATACTTCTTTATCGACTTCAAAACAGTATAAGCAATGTATTTTGCAATCATGTCCGTTCTAGAAGGAGTAGATGGGGATATTTCTTCATGCAAAGCCTCTGTTTTTATAAGAGTTCTTTCGGAATCTCAAATGGTTTTTGTAGTGAAGGAGGCTGCATTAAACGCTGATATTTCTGTATTCAATGAGATAATAATTTTGCTTTCACGTCATCCGATGTGGAATCAAAATTCCTCTTCGTGTAATAAATTTGAAATATTATCTTCAACTCTTATTTCAGGTTTGTTCAGTTGATAGTATTCTGACACGAGCTCTGGTGAGACTGACGCCATTTTTTGAGCCATTTTATTATTATTATTTAAATTCTCTTTCCTATAGATTTGCTCACTATAACTCTAACAAAGTTCAAAACCGCAGGCAAAACAAGAGGTAAAATTCACCTGTTGGATTTGTCAATAACTGGCCCTTTCGAGTGTTACAAATATTTTTGTTAGCTAACTGGAGAATTCTTATAGCGACACAATAGTTCGATATTCGCTTCCGGAAAGTTACCTGCTCATGCATTTTGGCATATTTCAGTGTTTCTATCTGCTCGTTAGAAACATTCTTCAGTATTGCATTTCTTTATTGTGGACTAGCAGCGGATAAAACTTGCAACAAGTGCACATGAATTTTGATTTTCCTTTATCTTCTTGAACAAAAACCAATTGACACCTTTGTGATCTGGAAAAATAGATTGTCGCAATCTCAATTCTTCATCTGTCATTGGAAAGCAATTCACAAGTAGAAACTGCTATTTTTCCGCTATTGCCTCTTAATAGGCATCCATGAAAATTTGGATATATCAGGCAACCCCTGAAATTGCACCAAAACATGCAATTTGCAACAACTCTCTGTTGTTTCGATAAAGTATTATATAGTGTACATTTAGGTTAATGTCTCTAGCAACTCTTTTTCTAACACAGAAAAAAAATAGGTGTCATCAAAATTATGCTAAATTTTTATGATCAGATTCTACAGTAAACATGTGTGATATCTCCAACGTCAAATTGTTCATGAGATCATCAAGAATCAAAAGATCAAACTGTTTGTAGAACTGAAAACGAAACGAAAGATCGAAAACGAACGAATAGAACGAAAAGATCGAACTGAAAAATCTTATAATACATGCGACTTTTTTTATCGGAACTTCATTAACTTGCTCAGAAATAATTTTTTTTGATAAATGAGTTTCCCAGCTTTGAAGATGGGAATAGAAACATTGCTTTAACACTTGTTTTAAATTTGCATAAAGTATAAAATTTCTTCTGAATTTTCTTTTCGTTAATTGAACACCTATAATCTCAGGGACAGGACTGAATTATCGGTTTGTAAAAAGAAAATCGAAAATCTTCTTTCTATTTTTATTGCAAACATGAAGAAATATTTTTCGACCAATATGTTTGGAAATGGTGCATGATGGGTTTGTGATATTAATTTTTTTCAGACGATTCTGTAGATATTTGTGATTGTAAATAGATAACAAGTATTATGAATTCAACAATCATAACAGTCAGCAAAACAACGAGGTTAGACAAGTGTTGTTTTGTTACTTTCGACATCTTTAGAGTGAGATATATTTGCATGGGCTTTTATACACTTGCTCTTGAAAGAATTCTTTTTTATCTGGGTTTCTATGAATAATATGTTTTGAGAAAAACTATTTTAACGAGAGGTATTCCGTTGCTGGATTGTAGGGTTTGTGTGATTTCAGAAAATAGTTGTTCGTTAACAAATGTTATCTTAGAGAGATCAGATTATTTGGCTCGCTACTCTTGCATTTGATTCGAAAGACGAGGATACAATATTTATATCTGCTAATAATAAATTAAATAAACAAATAAATAATTTAAATATCCATTAAATAATTTATGCACTTAAATATTAAGGATTGAACCCTAAAACTCAATAGATTATGTGATCTTTCTTGAGAAGAGCAAAACCTATTAGAAAATAAATGCAATTGTGTTGCTAACTTATTCATATATTCCACAAAACACATTCTTATCCGATCATCCTACAATTTTTTTCAACTAGCATCGATTCTAAAAACAAGAAAAAGAATCTGTTGCATATAAATTCGAATACTTTACTTCAACCCATCGATTCTCAACTAGATACATCTAAAAAATTGCTTTCACTTTCGTAAAAATATTTTTTTACTCTTCTCTTGCATAAGAAGGTTTTGTTTCTGAAATACCAAATATAATAGTTTATCAGCTGCTGGTGTAAAACAGATATCCACCATTGATTTAGTTAAGCGTTTAGTCCAGGTACCAATAAATTAAACTACTTACAACTATCAATGAAATTATCTTCTTGTACAGTCAATTGGATATAGCCTATGTCTACTATGATGATAATTATTATACATTTGTTTTATATTCCAAATTCAATAAGATTTTATCTAACTCATGTGAGTTTAATATAACTCAATTTTTTACAAGAGTTAAGTTTTTAACACTGAGAAATAGAAGAAATATATTTTGTTTTATTTTTACACCTCAGATTGTTTTGTTTATTTTACACCTCCGATTATTTCAGCTGTGAATTTTTCAGCGTTGATAATGTTCAAATTATTTTGCTATTTAGAAATGTGTTACATTGTTAGAACTGACAGCATTTGTTTATTATATTTTTTCCTTTTTAAGGTCAGTTTGGTTCTTCAATTGCTGGTCCTTTAAATTTAAATTTTATCAGTCTTCTATCATAATATAGAAATATGCTCGATTCATATTTGATTGTGATATTTGATCATGATCCAGAAATAATGAATCCAAGCCATTGTGCAAGAGAGTGAAGGTTTGAATCCATTGATGGTGTGTACTGCTTTCAGAAATGACGAGATTGTATGACGATTGTCATAGCGTTTTGCAATGAAAGTCTCGCTGCCTGGTAGGAATTATTAAATTTTTTTCTCATACGATATATGCAAGACCATCACCTCAGACCCTCTCCACTACGACCGTCAAAAACTGTTTGTGGTACTACTTGGACATAAGATTCCTCAAATAAAAGAAAATTTAAAAATGTATTCAGAACAGCAAATGCAACTTATGCAATTACTTAACAAAAAAGATAACGAGTGAAAATATGAACATAAATAATCTTATGATATGACAACATATCATCATGATATATACACTGGGATTCAAAATTAAGAGAATTTGCTTTTTTTGTTGATTTTCTCGAAAAATACTGAACAAAGGTAAAAATTGATTCAGTAAGAACACTGCATCTTGAAAAATCAATGCTTCTAAACAAAGATACGAATCTCTGGTGTCAAATATGTTTTCAGTTCAGGTTTATGTTCTATATTGCATCTCTGTTTTAGAAACTATGGAGCTAATTAGTCTTACGAACACATGTGTATTGTTATTTTGAACTACACTATCCATTGTTCAAACCTAATTGCACTGAAATTTTGTTCAATAGTATGGAAATAATCAACCAAAAATGAAAATTATTTTTAATATTAAGCACCTATGTACATACTTAAAAAAATTAATGCAAATTATTGTACGACTAGTTAGAATTTTCAATTTAACTCTGATTTGTTGGAAATCGTATTATTTTTTTTTATCAAAAACCTGATTTACTTTAGCAAATAACTGTAAATATAAGTATAAAAGTATGTATATGTATTTAAAAAAGAATAATTAACCAAGGTTCGTATGAAGGAAAAAGGGTCATTCGTATGCGATGTTATGGCAGCAAAGTTAATGAACACTCCATCTATTTCTTCATTTCCATTGCGTAAGACGTCATGCCCTACAAAAATTGTAACAAATCGATCATTTACTAATTTTAGACCCTTCTGGTTTCAAAAAAAGGAAAAAAAGTTTATTTTATAATTTATTTATTAATTTATTAAAATTTTAAAATGTTATAAGCCTTCAAAGCTTAGATGGCATGATGATTTAAAGAAGGGATTAAACACTTTGTTAATAAAATTGGTATATTTGTAGTGACTCAAAAGCACCTTTCATTAGAACGACTATCAGGATAATATTTTTAAACGTATAAAATAAAATTACAGAACATATAAAACAATTAAAAAAAAATGATTGAAAAATTTCTATAAAAATAACATTAAAAATCGTTTCTATTTATGAAACTAAAGCTATTATAATTTATTGCACATAATTATATGATAAAAGTTAGATATGCGTCATTAATAGTTATCTCTTTGAATTTTATTCTTATTGATCTCTGATTAATTCTAGATTTATTTTGATTCAGCAATTTGATTGAAAATAATGATCATTTTTTCTCATCTAAGCTCAAAGAATTCTGAAACCGTTGGTAATGAATATTTACACTAACATAATATCTTTCTGTCCTTTTATAATTAACAACTTCAACAATGACCTTATTACCTTGCTGCAGTATTTTCAGATTCTTATAAATTTATCTAAGATTACAATTATCAATTACTGTCTAAAGATAAACAAAATACATTCAATTATAAAATATCAAAATAATTTATGTAAAATTAATTGAATTAAAATTTCGTTTAAGACAATTTAAAGTTTAAATCCATTCCAGTTTTTATTTCCATTTTTTTTTCTATTTAGGCTGATTTTACTGAAAAGTTCTTATTATTAATGTTAGACTAGCTTATAAAATATGTAATGTAACTAAAAAAAATATTGAGCAAAGAAAGTTAAAAAAGCTATGTAATGTAGTAAATAAACTCATGTTTGTGAAAATTGCAACACCATGAAGGAATCGTCATAATTGAATGAAATTTAATACACAGTTGAGTGGTAGTGGTACAAATAAATCCTTAAATGTTCAAAGCAAACAAACAATAACAAAGAGATCGGAATCAGCATTTTGTGTAGCCACCACGCGCCGCAATAAGTGCTGCTACAAGACGTGGCATGGAGTCAAACAAATTTTGAATGTCTGCCTGGGGGAAGAGCATTCCATATTGTTTGTATGCGCACCCAAAGTTCGTCTGCAGAAGCAACAGGACGAGGATCACGAGCGAGACGCCAACCAACGAAATCCCACACATGTTCAATCGCCGACATATCCGGGGATTACGCAGGCCAAGGAAGGAGCTGTACCTGCCGCATTGCAAAGAAGGATTGAACAGTCCTAGCTATATGAGGGCGGGCATTGTCCTGTTGAAATACAGTGCCTGGCAAGCTTTGAAGGAAGGGAACAGCTTGGGGCTGTAGAACTTCCCTGATGTACCGGTTGCTGTTAAAATTGTCCACAATTCTTAGCAATTGAGATCGTCCATGATATGCTATGGCACCCCAGACCATAACTCGGGTGTTCGTCCGCTGTAGCGTTCGATAATGCACTCGGAAGGTGGCGTTCACCGGCATAGCGTCTGACACGAATGCGGCCATCCTGGTACCACAAATTAAAGCGGGATTCGTCAGAAAACACAACATGCTGCCAATCAGCACGCCAATCTCTATGCTGAGCGGCCGTTGTAGCAGCAAGCGGCGATGGTTTAGCGTGAGAGGGATCCCTGTATAAAGGAGTCCTTGCGCGCAGTCCATGCTGCAGCAGACGTCTACGGGTGATGAAGCACACAATGAAACACCTGTAGCTATTGACCACTGTGCTGCCAATTGTCTAGAGGAAGCTGTACGGTCCGCCAGCGCCATGCGGACCAGGCGTCTATCATCGCGAGCTGACGTCACATTTCGGGGTCCACTCCAGATTTCCGAGTTGTCCGACACTCGTCCGTCCACTGCTTCCAAAGACGCATCACTGTGCTGCTGTTACGCTGCACACGAGCGGCTACTGCACGATAAGACAATCCCAGCTTCACGAAGGCCGATGATTCTCCCCTCTCCTTCAAACTCTGTAAGTTGTTCAAATATCGCTCTCTTTCGTCGAAGAGGCATAAGTAACGATTCAGCTAATGTTTACCACTAACAGATAATCACCGATAACCATAAACGCCTCGCTACAGCCGTCTATTTAATTGGATCCATCCGCCGTTCAGAGGGCGCTGCTCAGCATACACATGCGCTACGGATTTGAAATTCTAATCATTTGCATATCATGCGCTAATTTGCATTTCCTGAAAATTTCAGCTCACTCGCATAAGTCCTTCATGGTGTTGCAATTTTCTCAAACATGAGTTTAATTCAAGTGAAAAATATAACCATTAATATTTTTGTTCTTTATTTTTCATTTTATTCTGTTTGCGTACACATATTAAAACCTTTTTTACATATATTTAAATATTCAAATTGATATTATTTGAATATTTTGTTACATGCATTATATATACATATTTCACCTCTGTTATACCAAACAGTCAAAGTTAGTGAAAGATTTAGCTAAAATGACTCGATTTTTTTTTTTCAAGAAATCAATAAAAATCAAATGAAATTAGTAATACAAAAAAAGAATATTTCTTTTCATATTTTTGAAATGTATACAAAAATGTATACGGATACAAATGAATGTATATAGATACAAATGAATGTATACAGATACAAATGAATGTATGCAGATTTTGAAATGTATACAAATGAAATACATATATAAATTAATGTATACAGATTTTTAAATGTATACAAATTTTGAATACGTATACAAATTAATTTATTGATCATTGTAAATTAAAACAAATGTTTAAAAAAATTTCAGGTTTGACCTTTTTATTTCTAGTACATTCCCTTCGTTGTTTATATGCAGCAGACATGGTCAATTGATTAAAGTGATACAAATAAAAGTGCTATAAAGTCTGTTACTCCTTTTTTTTTACTGTTGGCAACAATTTGATTATTTAAATCCACAAAAAAAAAAAAATTAAATGTACTTAATTACAATTTACATACAATTCTTTCTACTGAAAAGAAACTTAAGACTTTAATGAATAATTTGAATAACTTAGAATCAATAAAACTGAAAGTGAACAAATAATCCTTTATTTATTTATTTATTTTGCCTTTAATGACACTATACCTAATCCCACTTTTTCCTAAATCTTATTATAAATATAAGCTTAGCATTTAATAAATATTAAATAAATATTAATGTTGAATCTTTTTTTCTATGATTTCACATCTTTCATTTATCTATCATTTTATGTTGCGTTATGTTATTATCTTTTTAAAAAATTTTAAAGACCAAGTTCGGACTTTAAAAAAATTTATTCGATAAAAAAAATATACAAAAGAGGTTTTTATTCACGTTACATGAAATACAGAACGTTGATAAATTAACAGAAGATTGTATTATTTGAATAAAATATTGTTATTTTATAAATTAATAAAAATAACTTTTAAAGTGCTTTTCAAGGCTGTAAAAATATAATTACAAACTATCGATACAAAACATTTAACAACTAATTATGTAAAATAAAAGTTACTCTACGGGAAAATACCAATAATTGATTTACATGGGGTTTCAGACTATGGGGATTTATGGCCCTCGGTAGGGATATCTACACAGTCCAGTCACATTAATGTGACCACCACCTACTTTCGACATCAGCGTGAAATAACCAAACACAAAAGGCAAGTGGCAGCACATTGCAGTGGAGTGTATATAAAGGATGTCCTAGGGCATCGGAAAGCATTTCAATCGTTGGGGTAATGCAGAAACGAAGTGATTTATTTGACGTTCAAAAGGGCATGATTATTGGCTTTCCGGCAAAGGGTGGAAGCATTTCGGAAACGGCTAATTTTGTGAACTGTTTGCGTGCCGCCGTGATAAAAGTATACCGCACATGGCAAAATGACACTATCCAAAATCAGTGGCGTGGCATATGTGATGCACCACGGGCTATAGATGACAGAGGCGAAAGATGGCTACGAAGATGCATTCGGGCGAATAGACGTGCAACTGTTGAGCAACTGACCGCCCAGATTAACAAAGGGGCTACCAAGAGTGTATCCTCAACAACGGTTCAGCGAACGTTGCAGCGCATGGACCTCCACAGCAGACGCCTGGTTAATGCACCTTTGCTGACTGCTGTTCATCTGCGACGAAGGCTGGAATTTGTACGCCAGTACCGAAAATGGATGTCCACAGAGTGGCGACAGGTGGCTTTTTTCCGATGAATCACGTTTTATGCTCCATCGGACAGATGGACATTGGCGTATACGACGTGAAACGTCTGAAAGCAAACCCCCTGCAACAATTGCCGGAAGGATCCAAGCTGGAGGAGGAGCATTATGGTTTGGGGAATGCTTTCCTGGCATTCACTGGATGCATTCATCATTGTGGAAGGCACGATGGATCATCACAAGTACGCATTTGTCCTTGCAGACCATGTCCACCCCTACATGCGAATTATTTTTCCTCAGAATGATGGTATCTACGAGCAGGACAATGCCAGGTGTCATACAGCTCGCAGTATATGTGCGTGGTTCGAAGAGCACCAGGATGAGTTTACCGTACTGCCTTGGCCAGCAAACCCAACGGATTAG